>SJJU01072881.1:0-31092 GCA_012932125.1 Conopomorpha cramerella | reverse complement strand
TTAACATTAATAGTGGTAACTTTTAACGAAATCCACAAATAATTTTAGTATGAGCATAATATTTCCAAATATTTTATCCATTGTAATGGGAATATTAGAGAGTTGAATGCCTTTTTTAGGAAATCACAGTAGACATACCATTTAACCGAACCAAACAGTTTGCGTCTACTTTCATAATGCGAACCGCCAGGATGTGGAATGACTTGCCGGAGTCTGTGTTTCCTGCGCAGTACAGTATTGAGGTCTTCAAGTCACTGGGGTAAATAGGTACCTAATGAACAAGTGTGCTCCATTGTACACCACAGCTCTGCTTAACATCAGGTAGGATGGTGGTTGACTACCATAACGCTTGTTCTCTATGTTAAAATAAAAATATAGGAGTGATAAGAAATTACGGATGAAATCGCACGACGTTCACTAACTAGTAAACAATACTTTTAAACATTGTCTACAGATACTAAAATGACGATTACGCCAATAATATAAACTTTAACCTCTACTAGTATTGTATAGGTACTCGATTACAATTTAACAAACAATGAATTGCGCACATCGGAGCACTATTACTAAACTTTAGTCATTATTGAATTGTATGAAAACTAACCGCGATTTTTTTTTAAACACAATCTGTCGTAAATTTCCTGAGTTACTGTACTGATGCTATTGTCATTCCATAGTTACCTAAATAGGAATAATACATTATTTAGCACTTTGGTAGTACCTAATTCTATGACCCAGATAAGAAGACAGTGACAATAAGAGACTTTTAGCGTGTAACTTTAAAATGCGTACGAGAATTCGGCCGTTAATTTATTATGAGAAATCCGTTTTCAAGTTGGACACATTATCTGTTGTAGTATATCAATTCAAATTAAACATTTACCCATTTGTCGAAGAAGATACATTGCTACAAGATTTACAATCGAATTTCGATATATTGAAACAATACTGTTCAGAAATTGGCTTTATCAGTTGGCATTTACAGCCTATCTTTATAAAAAAAATCAATCTGTCAAAAATATCAACTATGCTCTAGCCTATAATTGTTCATCTTTAAACTAGCATCTTTTGTTTTAAGTTTTCTTTTTAAAGAAATCTTCTCAATTTGAATTTTAACTAGGTCACTTCATTTCTTGTGGATAACATATTTATATTGTTCCCTTTGACGATAACGTTTTCCCGAAGGTTCTGTCGATCGATGAGATCAACTTCAGATAGGGTGGTGGAAATAACAATATTTATTTGAAACTGTCCTGAACTGTTCAATCCTTATCGGTCTCAATACAGAACGTAAGCCACGTTTCTCTAAAAATCTTTGTTATTGACTTTTTTTTTTAAACATGAACAAGAGTTTGATCACCATCCTGCCTGATGTTAAGCAGCGACGTGGTCTACGATGGAGCACACTTGTTCAGAAGGTACCTTTTCACCCGCGGCTCAAACTTTCATACTGTCTCATTCTGGCATGTACTAACAGAAGGAAGCAAAAATAGACCACCTTTTGTAATAAGTAAGGCCGATTAAAACCGCGAATACATTTTGCCTGATGTGTTATGTCCTGGCGCAACAGAAAGGCATTGTATCCATACATTTGAGAGAAGCCATCAAAACATTTTGCTTCAGATAAATGTTAACACAGCCGTCACTGTCATTACGTAGTAGAAAACAAAGTAGCCTCCCGCTGTCTCTCCGTATGTATGCTTAGACCTTTACAACTACGCAACGGATCTTCATGTGATTTTTTTGTAGATCTCTAATGCACACAAACTAAACTAAAATCTCAACTTTTCCCCACAACTTGGGTTCACTGGTGCATAGCATTAAGAATTTAGTCCGCAATTTGTGCAATGAATATTTCAAAATAAATAAATAGCAGTGGACAGGTATGGGCTGATGATTATGATGATGATGAAATATAATAATGTTATACAACAACATTGGCACCGTGCGAAGCTGGGGCGGGTCGCTAGTGTTACTTTCTGATGCATTACGACCCAACTACGTATCAAATGATGACAAATGTGTACGCGGCTTAAATTATGTCGTGCTGTCCAAAACCTTCCTTCAAGTTTCCTCTTTTTGTCACAACACATTTCCTTTGGGGAAAAGTCCACAATAATAGGGGGTATTAATATTTATCCGTCAAGGAAACGCTTCCTTCATATAATAATATGACCCAATAAAATGATAGTTACGGTCGGATTTTCTTTTATCGTTTTTCATATGTGTCAGTCCGCCCTGTTGGTATTTTGTCGTAGCTTCCACTGATCTAAAACGTAATAAAAATTATTGATATTGAAGTACCTGTTTGAAATAAATAGATAGATAAAGTAATTTCTATAAGGCGGGTAAACATGTGGACATAACTTTGGGAGACTGTCTCGTAAGCTTAAGTAATAATAATCCAGTCACGTGCAGTTTCGATGCTTAAATAATAATACACACACACACTTCACGCCTTTTAATCCCAAAGCGGGGTAGGCAGAGGCACTTGCTAAATAATAATTATCAGACATATGACTTTCATTGCTGGACGAGGGCCTCCCCCAATAATTTCCATGACCATTTGGGGGGAAATGCCAATATTGGCCACGCTTGGCAGGTGGGTTGTTGTGGTTTGACTCACAGAGAGCGCTGCTGCCCGTCCTCTGGAGAGTTCCCTCGATCGCCTCCCACGACCCCCGACACGGGAAAAGTTGGGCTGGGGTGGTGACACGTGTATTCTATTCGCCGTCACCACGCGGCTCCAAAGACATAATTGTTACAAATTACTTCTTAATAATTAATAATAAATAATGTTAAACATTACCACACAGCGCAACGGATGTACAAGTGACGTAATGTTGCGAATTGTCCCCTCGGAAAATCTAATTAATTTTTCACGAAACGAGATGGCAAAACTAAAGGAAAAATCCGCGTTTTCATTATTCTTTTGATTTAACTTTTACCCAAGTTTCTTTTAATTGCTTACAGAGAGAGGCTCGAGCAAACTGAGCTGAAAAACGCAATTTGGTTATTCAAACAATTGTCTTAATTAGGCCTTGCCTTGTATGTGTACTTGTGTGTGGTTTAATGGAAATATAGACAATTATATCTTAGCTTATCATCTTCAATGTTTTACATGCAAAATTTATATTTTAGTATTAGGTCACTTCTATTAAGCGATTTAAAAAAATGCTGCGCTTTTTTATGTTTGTTCGCGGATAACTTCGTCATAGGATTTTCTAGATTTATTTTTCTTGGAAAGAAGATATTTTAGGTGATCCCATGGTAAGGAAGTCAGTGTTTTATGATGGCATACCAGATAAATGGAATTTAATATAGTTGTAGGGGCGACTAGTAGGTACTGGTTAGATTCGATTCTTTTTTTCTTTAAAATTATTGTGGCTCTCTTCTAGTCCTGTATTCCTTAGGGATAGAAGCATCGCAACTTTTAATAGAAGAATCCTTAGCTGTCGTTTTACGGAGCCACACCAGCTGACGTTTGCTAGAACTTTGCGCGTCGTGTAGGTAGCTACCTCACGTTTTGCCTGAGGGGCGGCATTTTGTAACCAATTTCAAAACTGTGGTTGTTATCCCAAAACTTCAAATTACTCTGGCTTTTTCAACTTAGAGTTCTCATAACTCTACAATTGTATGTACCTATGAAAGCGTCACGTCTTTCTTCTAAATGGTCAGGCAGATACAACTCGTCAGTTGTTACTGTTCTTGCATTTCCATATTTGTAATGGTATAATACAAAACGATAAGTACTATTATTATCAATGGAATTTAAATAATTCAATGGTTATTTCATGTTTTGTTAAAAATAATTTATTTTATTTTATTTCCGAGATATTCAGACGTACTGGCTTATGTCGATATACAAATGTATACCCCAAAATGTTAGCTTTTAGCAAAATGTGTAGGAAATTGGCACTAAAAGCTTCGTTCTTAAGTGTCAAAGTCAAAATTGCAAGTGCAAATATTTTTTCAAATAGAATCTTACTTCCATAACGGAGAGGATAAAAAAAAATATTCCAACCACAACGTCACAATGTCAGCTCAAATTAGACACTTGACAAGTTGGTGCTCCGATTTCTCAGACTAAACAAAAATGAGCCTTATTTTCTCTAGGCTCCTATAATAATCTGATTGTGTGGAATTTGGGTTGTCCTGAAGTGAATTTCGTTATTCTTCAGAAATATAATTTTTATAAATCTTTTTGTACATACATAAATACATATTACTTTTTTTATCACCTTTATTTGTTTGGTGACGAACCATTTTACTATGTATGAATCCATTATTGTCATATTTTTTAATTATATACATACATAAATCTCCATTTTAACTCAAGACCGGTGGGCAATTGCAACAAACGTTCCCACGTGATAAATTATACACCCATAAATTATCAAGATTGTATGAAAAGATCCTAGTGGGAGAGAAAATATTTTTCCCATAATCACCCAAGCTATTTATATGTCATACTTAAGCTTAGTGACAGAGAAATTCCACAAGATTGCGGATTATTTGGAACAGGTTAGAGATGAACTTGATCTATCACATCACATGGAATATGATGAAAAACACGATGCACAGCTCCCTGGCACGCGCTTTCAACTTAACCCAGTCCAGTTCCTTTCTAGGATGACAGACTGGTACAGGCGAGCTCAAAAGTGTCTCATTAAAATGTAATTAATAACTTACAAGTATCGGGTTTGTTCGGCAACGGGTTCTCGTTAGTATTTTATTGCAAAATATCTCGGAAACACTCATTGGACTGTGAGAATATCATTGAAACAGTGTAACATCAGTGAAATAAAAAGGTTTTACGACTATGATATTATTGTGCACGTTTACGAGCGAAGTTGACTAAACATTCCATCTCGTTGTCGGAGTTTTGTTGTTGTTTGTTGACCGACGTGGATTTTGTTAGTTTTCTCTTGTTACACCCGAGAATTTTCTAATTAAATTAACTATTGTTCAGGCCAAAAGTTAGGCTTCGCATCACATGGGTTAATTACTACGGCTCTTCCATTAGGGATGGGGTAGGGAGATTTATTATGACGACTTAGTTAGCCTCGGAATTTGTTTGTAAATAATGTACTGAATATAGTAGCATGTATTCTATGATGAGTTAGTAAATATACCAAGTTATAATTTTAGTTCGATTGTTCTGTAATTAACTAAATACTTACAAACGTTTGCACAAAATTAGACAAATGAATTCATTCGTACAGTAGCAAAACCTAGTAAATACCTAGCGACTGAATCTCAGCATCATGTTCAAATCATAATTAATTCAAGTTAAGACCCAAACCAAATTTTCTTTACCGAGTCAACCTAAACTACTTAACCGCAACCCACTTTTGAAGATTTTAGAGCCGACCGAAGTTGGTAAAATTAGATTCTCCTCGAGTTGGCAAGTATGAGATTTACCGACAAAACCCAAAAACTTTTTAAGTTCGGGCAAAATGAAACTTTTGTACCGCCCCGCTAGAGTGGGTAAGATAAATAAATACATAACCAACAGTTTTAGCTAAGTAAATGCAACATTAAATACACACGTGTGCATACATTAGTTGTAGGTTTTGAATAAGGAGTGATAAGAATGTTCTTTTTTGTTTTCATGAAACATGATATAATTTTGAATGAGTTTTGAAAAATGCAACGAAGCTTGCGTAAAACAACTAGTTTTTATTTTGTGGCTGTGCTATTTTTCCCTCGTAGCCAATCTTAGTTAAATCAGTGGCGTTTCTACTTCAAAAAAAGTAACACGACGAGCGCATTCGAATGTGCATTTTGTACCCGATTGTACATACAGCGGGAGTCGGTAGCTACACGCTGTACGGAGAATGCGATTCCATGAAATACGGGGCCAGGTACCCGCTGGCTTACAACTTTCTTGGTAATAGCTACAGAGTACAGTCACGGGAAAGTCAGTCTTGAATTATTGTATTTTTTACTGCAAAGAAAATGAGATATAAAGGATTATCAAGTACGGAAAAGTTTAGGTTCAAGTTTACCTTTTTAGTTATTTTGAGTGAAATTTTACATTTTGATGTTTTATGAAGGCGTGAGTTAGGTATCGATCATTGATCACCTGATGGTATGCAGTTAATGTTTGGCGTTAACTATTAAAAGAAAATAATGTTGCGTGTTGAAAAACTTCATAAATCAAATGAAGTCTGACTGGAAAAGTGCATTGAAAAATTAAAAGTACGCAACGAAAGAACTTGTGATATTTTACCTGCAATATTCAAATTAAAACATTCACATATAAACGAACGCAAAAAGTTGATTGAATGGACACAAATCATGCCAGTATTCAAATGTGTGGAGCCGGCGCCACGGACAGTTGCTTGTGTATAGTATTTTTTATGCATTGAAAAACTGAAGCTCGGTGTCCCATCCATCACGTGAACTGTGCATATTGCATTCAAATTACGCCGAAAAAATCGTGTGCCATTCAAATGTCATTCAAAATGTACAGGTGCTGTCAAATCTAGGTTACGCTGAAAAGTTTTTTTTTTGACGATGCATCTCCACCTTTGATAAAAAATTGTTCGCTGAACGTTTCAAAGACGCTAAACGGACTATTAACATTCTCATCCCTTGGGTTACAAGTCTCCCAGGAAAGATAGTTTAAGCCCATCGCCCGTACTGTAGATACGCTCCATTAATACGTTATAAGCTTGATCGATCGCCGCAGAGGCCACACAATTTCGACCTCGGCTAACTTGGTGCCGCTGAAATCGCTCATTCGGAATTCAAAATTCAAAATTTCGAATGCACGTCCTGACCGCCGCCGCAGCGAGCGAAGTTAGCCCGGACGTGCCTACCGCGCGACAGTAATCACGTATGGCATGATATCCTAGTTGGGTGGGGTGAAGTTTTAATTCCAACCGTATCGGTGGAGCAGAGGCTGCTTCGCCGTACCGGAAACTTGGCCCATTCCGCCGGTGGTGCAGCGCTGAGCAGGTAATCTGCCGCAAATAATGTTGCCAGAGTACGAAGGAGGTTGCACGGCGGAGTTCGAATTAGATTCCGTGCGTGGATTGACAATCTACGTAGGGCTTTGTTTCTGAAACACAATCACAGTGACGTCAATAAAACAGCGCTGGCTTTACGGCAAACAAATGGTTGCAAAACTGTCTTAATGAAAATCAAGATATCACCCAGTTTCGGTTCTTCCTTTCGCTATCTGAGCGCATCGGCTCTACAAATTCTATACGTGCTTACTGTTTATCGTAACATAATTTATCTAACGCGAGACACCCGCGCTCCCTCACCTCCGTCCTTGTCTTCAACTAAGGGATCTTCAGAAATTTCCCAACTAGATACTTTGTAATGCGTGGATTTTCTTGAAAATTACTAGCCCGAGTTATTCAGAAGCTAATGGTCGGCGATAAGAATGTGTCACGTGCCACGCTGTGTGTGTAATTAAAACGTAATGGAGTCTCGTGTGCGAACCTGCAGGATAACGCAGTAACTGGAGCTCCAAGTACCCCGAGTAACTTCATACGCGTGCAAAATGAATGAAGTAGCTTAATTTTTAATATCTTCGTAAAGTTATTTCGATATTATTTATGAAGGTTTTCATCTCCGTTGTGCGCCGAGATGTTATTTATTTTCATGTGTCTCCCGAAAAAAATATAATATAAAAGTGACTTTTATTGAATTCTGTCTACGGCTGAAATTTATTAAGCGAACTTTGACTGTTGTTGTTGTAGCTCTCTTTCTTACTTGCGTGGTAGAAAGAGATGAACGTATACAAGTAGATATTTTCTGTAGTAACTTTTTAAATTACAGTGTCTTAAGCAAGTGAGGTCGCTCATTTTACGATTTACTTTTTGTTTTACTCTCAAAATGCCCAAAACACTTGCACTTAAAAAGCAATCTCATTTGCAGTTAATCCAACAATCTCGTTTGCATTTCAAGCTTTTATAACTGTCTCCATAATTTGCTAGTGTAATGGAATATTACTGTATCTTTCTTTATACTTTGATTTTTGAAGTGGTGTTTCCAAAAACGGTTTATTATGAAAAAAATGTGTACTACTATAATACAAACATGTTAGAGAACGTAAAACAACGCCACATGTTCCAACGGAAATCTGTACCTTCATAAATTGCACTTCTATCAGAGATAATGTTTTTTTTATGATTTGTCTCTATTTAATCTCATAAATTAACTACAGTAAATAAGGATTGACCATTCCCGTAGCAATGACACGATCTAGATTTCATTTCTAATCGCGACGCATTATAAATTCAATTATAATTTATATTAGAATATAAAATAACAAAGGCCTGACTGATTCATCACTGACTCTCTCTGGCTCAACCCTGAAATTTGGCACGCGGGTTCGTTTTATACTGTTTACGTAAGATAAGAAAGAATTGTTGGTTACTACATGCTTACCCCCTAGCTTCGCAGTGGCGAAGATGATATGCATTAGTGAATGCATATCATCATCGTCATCAGCCCATACTTGTCCACTGTTGGACATAGGCCTCTCCAATTGCACGCCACTGTGATCTGTTTTCGAAGCCGAAAAACAAGCATAAAATAGCTGAGAAACACTGTTAATAATGTATATTGGTAAAACAACGTTTGCCAGGTCAGCTAGTAATTCATAAAACATGTCCGGGTCAACTAGTAGGTAATATATTTTTGTCTCTTTTGAATCTGTCAATTTAACTAATAAAGACAAACCATTCCCATAGCAATGACTTGATCTAGATTTCCAATCAGCGACGCATTATACATTCAAGTATTATAAAGTATACATTTAAACATTTCATCACGGTTCGGCTTAATTGCGTTTGCAATGAGGCATCATTTGCATATTTATCGGATATGACGCAGAATCGTTTCAGTAACGTTGGCACTCGTATATAACATCACACTAATATTAATATGGCGAAAGTTTGTGATTGCGTATGTTTGTTAGTTCTCCACGTCTAAATGGATGGAGCGATTTTAATAAAATTTGGTATGGAGTTCGCTGACTCTGTGAATTGACACATAGGTAAGCTATAATTTATTTCAAAGTTCCCAGGGGAATGGATTGCAAATTGCGTGTAACACCGCCAGGGTTCACCTAGTTATCTATTAGGCATAAAGTTATAATTGGCAAATTAAACGCAATACATAATCCTGTGGGGGGGGCGTTCCGGGAAAGGGATTTTATATTGAGTTTCTAGCAATCCTCTCTTCTAGTCTACGAGTTGTCAGTGCCGTTGAGTCGCACTGTGACACAGGAGGAATAAAATTCTATAAATTTATATCTTTTCAGTCACATTTTATTCTTATTACATTCTCACGGAACACTGGCAGTTGTCATTTAACGCATTAGATACGTGTACATTTTATTAGGCACGTTTTAAATATAAAATAAACTCGTTTGAGAATGTTAAAGCACCAATGCTGAACGAGTAATTTCCCGATTGACTCCGTATTGCTCAATTGAATACGTTTCCTCAATGTTACGATCGAGTTTAGTGCTTCCCAAAAATCGGGGGGTAGAATGACACTCGTAAAATGTTTATCGACGTTCAGGCACAAATTTCTCTCCTTTTTACTCGTAGGTTAAGTCGTCTTGACAAAATATCGTTGTAATTAAAATTTTGTCCCAGATAAACAAAAAAAAAATAAGGAAAAAAATTCCATTTTTTTATAAAAAGATGCAAAGGTACATGTTACTTGATATTTTTTTAGTTTTTTAAGTGTGTGTAACAACGAAAATAATAAATTATGTCTGATAAAATATTGTGCTGCAAATTTCCATCACTATAGAAAGAAGGATTAAGAGGGCGCACAGTGAAGGCAATCTGTGCTATAGTCAAAATCGCATTGCACAGTACCAAGAACCTTACCTTGTAACGGAAATTCTAGTAGTTACCGTAAATTCTACTGCTTACCAGCTCCACTCCCAGCGGCTTATCCCTTTTATTCCATTCGTCTGGCAACTTCGAGATAAAATGCGAAGCTAAATCTATGTCCAGGATAAAATCTCACAAGCCAAATCAGTTCAGTAGTTTTTTCCGTGTAAGAACAAACGTACACACTTACTATCGGACGCCTTGCGATATCATTTACGGAGTTTCATATGTTGACAAACTGACAAACGTTAATACTGTGTATATCGCGTTCTATTTAATACATGGAACCTTGCACTTACACAATAAGATGCCTTCCAAATATATAATATGTATGTAAATGACTGGATTTGAAACGACTGGATGTAGTATGACATGCCGGAGTCTGTGTTTCCTGCGTGGTATAATCTGGAGGTCTTCAAGTAGCGGGTAAATAGGTACCTAATGAACAAGTGTGCTCCATCGTAGACCACATTGCAGCTTAACATCAGGCAGGATGGTAGGAAACACTTGTTCTGGGAGCATAAAAAAACTTATTTCAGTATTAATCTCTTTTTCATAAATTTACGCCTATTACTTTCATTCGATTAAAATTGACCTATTAAATATAGCATGACTTTTTTCGCCGTACAATCGCGATTCGCAGTCATTGCTCGATTGTGTTGTGGTCGCACTGTGTGAGTGTGCGTAGATACTGTTAACACACGAGTTGGTATGTAGGTAGTTAACTTTGACGGCACCCCATCTGATCTTTGACCTAGATAATATGTAAATAGATTTCGTACCAATGAGCGAACGGCCAGCGTGACAGTTGACGTTTCACTATCAAATTTGTTGTGTTTATTGTGCTTACGATTTGCATGATTATTGATACAAATAATATATCGCACAGTTAGAACAAAAGTGACACAAAACTAAATGTGTCGTTTTATGAAATTGAACCTTAACATAAGAGATACAGAACTTAAATTACAAAATCGGCATGTTTCGTACTGGGCCCTTTTTATTCTAACTATGCGATATGTTGATTAACGCTAATTGATCGTTTGTGACGATATACGAAGAACATTTATTTACGTTCTAATGCCTACATCCACAACTCTAACGGGGTAGTAGCACACTTTGTGGCATATCAATATATAGTTAATGTAAAACAAAGTCGTCTCGCGTTGTCTGTCCCTATGTACGCTTAGGTCTTTAAAACTACCAAAGGTTTTTTTATGCGGTGTTTCAAAAGAGCGGGTTTTCTTACGATGATTTTTTTCGTAACCGAAAGAGTATACGCGGACTCTGAAAAAGAGACGCCTAAAATAGCAAACCCGCCGACTATGATACAGTTTTGGGCTCTTTTTTGCCTAGTTTCATATTAATCTAGAGATTTTCAAATTAGTTTACTATCAGAGAATGCACAGGTCCAAATAATAAAGCACATATTCACGTCGTGTACCTTTGAGGAATAAGTACGTTGCCAATGTAAATAAGTACGGGCGAAAGAGACCGTGAATCCTCACGTGACCAGTAGAGGTCCGTGATCTCTGCCTACCCCTCTGTGAAACGCGCGTGACGTATATGTTAGTACGTGACGTAAATAAGTAAGATAAACATAGATAAGCGTAGATAACAAATTGCATTATTTGTTACGTCTGTCTGTCTGGTCTGAGGCAGACGTCCTGGGAGCCAAGTCCACTACTACAATGATAACATCATATAGGTACTAGAATTATTATGTACTTGACGAGTACCGGGCTACTCTCGGCGATGTCATCTGGTATCAGTGATGTTTCGTTAAAATAGACAAAATGGCGACTTCGATTGCTCTGTCAGCGCCATTAGAAATTAACAAAATACAAGTGTGCTCTTGAAGCTGGATGCGAGAAGCCGAAAACAGAGTGGCGTGCAATTGGAGAGGCCTATGTTCAGCAGTGGACATATATGGGCCGATGATGATGTTGGAGTGTGTTCCGTCGTAGACCAGATCGCTGCTTAACATCAGGCAGGATGGTGGACAAACGCTTGTTCATTGTGTTAAAAAACGCGATAATCCGAACTTTTCGGATATTTTTTCTTCAATAGAAATCTTTAATTTATATTTTTTTATTATTTTAGATGAGATCTTCATCGAGTCTATAGTTGAAATTATTAATATAGAGTTCGATCGCAATAGAATTCTTATAGAAATTCAGTTGCATTGCTGTTTTTGATTGAGTAACACGTTGAAACTGGGTGTAAACAGAAGCGTCCAGTTGTACTGAATTAACTGACACATTCGTCGAATACTAGTTCCTGTATTTTAATAAATTAATACTAAATATAATAATAATAAATTTCACTTTCTGAACGCATCTGCGCGCATCTTATCTATTATAATATAATTTTCTTTTTCACTCGCAAAATCATTTTTATTGTATGAATATAATTTTATACCCACTTACTTAATGTTATTGATATTGTTACAGACCTCACTGAATATTTTCTACATTTACATTATTCCTTACAAGCATAACTATCAATAATGTATTTTGTGCGCGCATCCCGAACCCACATATCCGAACGTATCCCCGAAATGCCAACATTATAATCGATTTATGTTACAATTATTTAAATCGTTTTTCCCTTCTCAAATTTTCCAACGTAACCGAACAAAGGGTCCCCCAGCTCTCGGGGATCGCGATATTTCCTTCGTAATCATGCCAATTTTCTACTTGATAGATCTAATGTACGATTGATTAATGCCGGGGCCTGAGACGGGAGAGCGGCGCTTTTCACGAATTTAAGCCCAGCCCCCAGGCTCCGTAGCCGATATACCTAACCCACTTAGGTAATACTCAGTCAGCGCTCAATTCGGAAAGAGTCAACATTCATATTGAAAAATTTCTATTAAATTAACCAGACACATTTTGGGGAGCACAATCGAATCTGAAAGTAGGTAAGGCCATTACGCATTGGTACAGCCATTTTTACACTCTTCTACGAAAATGCTGTATATTTTTTATCTTTAGTTTTTTTTTTCTATTGGTATTAGTAGAGTTAAAACATATACCACGTGTTTTGGTCACGGTAAAAAAAATACTTCGAGAAAACTACTTCTATGAAAATGCTGTATATTTTTTATCTTTAGTTTTTTTTTTCTATTTGTATTAGTAGAGTTAAAACATATACCACGTGTTTTGGTCACGGTAAAAAAATACTTCGAGAAAAGAAAACTTTTTTAGAAAAAAAAACTACCGTTCAGTATATTCTCACCAGATGCCACAACATATGAACCTAGAACTAAGTCTCGGGCAAACCACTAGTTTTATACAAGGTGAATCGAGAATACACACCTTATACGTTTCGACCGTTTCTGAGAAAGGTGTATTAACCAACGAAAACCCCGTATTCTGTACCAACATCTAGTACTCGCGTGGTTGCTAGAGATTAGTTTGTCTCTTTTACACAAACATAATTAGAGCGAGACAAGCGACATTTGAGCAGATACTTACAGGGAGTTTCGGCATAAGGCTTATCTGTTTATCTCAATGGAGGTGAAGGTTAAGATTCCACCATCTCGGCATGTCGTTCGCAAGCCTCTCAACTCCCTGCGGCTTAAAACAATCCAGTGAAGGGTTAAGTGTTATAGTGGGCGGGTAGAATGTTTCTGACAACGGTTAGGTACCAACTTAATAAGTCGAATTATGCATGTTGGATTTAAGTTTACCTGAACTAAGGTTTAAAGGCGTAGTACCCGCGAAACCTACGGGTCGATTTCAGCAGCTGGGACGTACAATAATCTTTCTTAATCTAATTTTTCATTTATACAGCGGTCATAAAAATAGGTGAGTACTTACTGCTTTCAACTACTGTGAAGACAAACACTTAGGCTTGGATTCCTAGATAAATTTAAGGACCTTTGGACCGTGGGTATTTGCCACACACTTGGCAACACGTATAGTTAGGTAGATGTTTGGTATACCTGAGTTAGCCATAATTGGTCATTGATATTACGTTCCAGTGCAGCTGCGTTATCATCATCATCCGGCCATATTTGTCCACTGCTGGACATTGGCCTCTCTAATTGCACGCCACTGTGATCTGTTTTCGGCTTCTCGCATCCAACTTCTGCTAGCCATTTTGCGCATATCATCAGACCTTGCCTGAGGGCGTTAAAATTTGTTTGTTTAATTTTAGGAAAAAGTGTACCCAGGTATTTTTTTTTGTCAAGATTTATACTCCGTATTTCTTCGTAGTATTTATTAGGTACTATTTTTTGTAAGATAATAATGTAAAAAAAAATGTTTTCGGATAACCTGAATTTATTGTATGAGGTTATGAGGTCGACTTATTAAAATAGGTTATCATGGTAGCGGCGGCCGGCGGCGTATAATAAATTAATATGATGTCTGGTAGTAATAGCGAGTGCAATTCTAATCAAATTAAAATATAGGTAGGTATTATTTATTTAGGTACCTATAGGTCATAGGTGAAACTTTAACGATCAACATTTTCAGGTCGCCTTTTTTATCGAACCCGAATAAGTTATAAACTACTCCGCCGTTTGCGGGAATAACGTCGAGATTAATATAAATTAATCATTACTATTTGTTAACTCTACTGCTTGGGTAATATGAGCCCGAGAAATCGTCTTAGAACTTTTACTATGGAGACAATGCGGGGAAACGCAAAAAAAATTTTCATTTCCATATAAAATAGACGATATTTTGAGATGACATTTTGTATGGGAATTGACATTTTTTTTTCATTTCCGCACATTATCGCCACACACACACAGTAAAAGTTATTCATACCCCAACAACGTTTCTAATACCATTGCTCGGAGTCACTTTACTCGCTGTATTCTATATGTATTTATTTATTACCCATATTTTTAACTGACTTCAAAAAAAAGGAGGATATTCTCAATTCGACGGTGACTTTTTTTAAGTTTTTCCACAAATCTTTTGACTGTGTAAACCAATATGGATGATCCTCTTTTTTTTAAGCCGGTGCTTCCCGTTTGGTTTCATTTAAATTAGATTCAGTTCCGACAATGGCATTCATGGTAAAACCATAAAAGTCTTAATATGTCACTGGTTGAAAGTTTAAGTTACCTTTTTTTAAACTGTGTACTTTAACTTGAAGCACTTCATGCAAAAGCTGAAACCGCACCGACACAAAGATCCCTTACGAGCCAATTGAGTAAAATCTGGATAGCCAGATCAGAAGTCCAATATGGAGCACGTAGCGGCAATCCCAATGATAAAACGAACTCATTTGAAGCACAGATAGGGCATTAAGTTTGATCGTGAATCGATGGTCAATCGCTTGCTCTTAATTGCTCCTTTCCTTGTACAATTACGGGTGTAAAACGTACATGGGCATCGCTTTTACATTGCTACAATAGCGGGGAAAACAATCGCCATGAGCAACCATTACCAACGATTCTGAAACTTGGAAAGTAATCCATACGCCCTAGTCTGTTAGATTCATTTGTTTCTGAATGCTATAGCTTCTCGGTGGTTATAGTCTATTCCCTTTAGGTCAGTGGAACTATGTACATTCGATGACTAATTTTCGTCGATAACATTTTAAATTATGGGCTGATTCCGATCTTTTTTTTCATTGGAAAGATCAGTCCCGTTACAAAGAAAGCAGGATATTATAAGGTTTTTTTTTAGAAATCGAGGTAAACACTAGAATAAAGATCATCGAAACTCATTGGGCGTGCAACCCTTTTCTGTTCCCGTGGAAATTCCAGAATAGATTATTTCCTAATGCAGATTATTTGTTATCTCCACTCATCAAGTACCAAAACAAAAACCGTAAAGAAAACATCATTTAGAAATCGTTTGCTTTAATTTATTTGTCCATTGACCAACTATTGCTGTTGCGATGCCGCCGGTCAGACCCAACAAATACTCGCGCGCCGCAGTCGTAATTGATGTAGGAAAGTTCAGTTAACTACGCCTACATACGTAGGCGGGTAAGGGAGTTAAGCAGTGAAACTAGCTACTGAAAATAAAATACGTGATAAAAAAATCGTATAAGACAAAACATGTTGTATTGGCTTTAATTTAAATAGTACCTACCAATATTTTAAATTGATCTTTTTCAAGGACAACTTTTATATTACGTTATAATATCTTTGAAAGAGAATGCTATCCGCCACAGGCTTCGTAAATATGCTCAAAATACGTGGGTACAAATAAATACCTGCACATGCTTCATCAACGCGTGAAAATACAATTTAAAATTAAAAACTATGTGTTATACAAACACTTGAAACTGGCGCGGGCTCCGTTCGCTCGGGCGATACGGATACTCAATAGGGTCACGGATAAGGTGGACATATTTTCATGTTCGTTGGTTGAATTCACAAAAGTCACTTTAATTGTTTTGTGTTATGAACAAGTTTTAGTTTTAGTTGTACGAAAAAACAATTATTATATAAATCCTAGTTAGAAATTGATGTCAACACTGCCGCATTAGGTTAATCCTGTAAAGGTAGTAGTTTGTGTGTTAAATAAATAGATAGATAGAAACAAAAATATATTGTCGCAAACTAGACTAACATTCTTGAACATTTCCATTTTTTTTCATTTGACCTCACTTTTTGGCGACGCTACTTTTACCACCTCAGACCGTACGTTTATGTGAGAACCAAAGTTTGTGCCAACGCAAAACAATTATCGCTATATAATTTTCCGCGACACGTGCTGAAACTTGTAATATCTAGGAAATGTGTTACGTTAAACACCTGTTTATCATTTTACGACCTCCCGAAAATTAGTAGGTACGAGCCGTTGAAAACTTTTTAATTGCCATACAACAGCCGTTACGTTTCATGAATGATTTAACCCTTAAAACGTCGGCTGAAGTGTATCGGAAGGGAACGGTACAAAGTTGTCTGTCGAAGAAAGTCCGGGACTTGAGAACCGGGAACGGAGTTGTGAGCGACTTGACTGCCTACTGGCCGTTACCATCGCTTCCGCTTTTTAATCTTATTAATTTTATAATCCATACGTCTTAAGACGGCATTGCGCGTTTTTTTAATTCACGGTATTTCTACTGTAGTGGAAAGTACTAAAAGTCAGACATAACAGAAAGTGGTTCATTTTTTAATGAAACGCGCACAAACATTATAACTCAATATTGTTCACCGGGTATACGAAACGAAACTTCGAGTAAAATAACAAAGGTAAGCTCGAGCTTGTCTTTGATTATATTCGCGCCTATATACCCGGTGAACAATATTGAGTTATAACAGAAAGTGCACTGATAGATGTTTTGATGACTGTAGCAGATGGGGGTCGTTTTTCTCTGCCTGGCTTTTGTTTACACCTATATAGATAAACTGGTGAACAATGATCCTTCATTTTTTGTAAGGAGCGCTGGGAGTGCATCTACCCGATGATTCCAGAGGAAAGTTTATGTATAATACATGGATATAATAGCAGGGGAATACTGTTAATGTTTTTTTGCAATACAACGTTTGCCGCATCAGCTAGTATATTATAATCATAATCACTTTCGGATGACAAGTGCGCAAAATATCAGTGATCAATGTATATTTTAAAAATGATCAATTTATCTTCAACTTGCCTCCAACCGGCACTCGGTAGTAAGACCGCTGCGAGCCTACTTCGCAGACAAGTTTTTTTTTCCGAAGATTTCCCTGACTTTCTAATGAACGACCTCTTTAGTACGAAAATGGTATAAAAAGAGAAGTATTTCACGTGTAATTAATCAAGGAACGTCGAGTCAGTAGATGTCAAGACGGTCTCCGGCGTTGTACTGAATTCCACAAGCGTGAATAAATTCGAAATACGCCTATCGCTAGATAACTAATTCATTAAGTTGGCATAAAATGTGAAATGGCCAGCGTCGTATGTTTTATTAGCTAGGACATTAACCGAGACACACAGCTTCACTTGCCGACCGAAGCACAGAAAAGCTAGAAAATGTTTATTACCTACATGCAGTTGCCGATCTAATGGAATGGGCAGTATAGTCTGGAGGTCTAAAAGTCACGGGTAAATAGGTACCTAATGAACATGTGTGCTCCGCCGTAGTTCTCATCGTTACTTTACATGAAGCAGGATGGTGGTCAAATAACGTAACAAAATATTTAAAAAATGTCTCATTAATCATATTATACGCACTCCACCTACCATTACAACTTACTCTATGGCAAAAAACTGCATATGACTCTTTTTAAATACACCAACAATGTTGAGTAGCGTATCAACACTAATATTATAAAGAGAAAAATATGAATGTTCGGTACGGGTCTTTGTAACGAATAAACTCAAAAACTACTCGACGGATTTCGGTAATTCTTTCACCATTAGAATGCTACATTATCCCTGAGAAACATATACTATTTTATCCCGAAATTCCCACAGTAACGAAAAAACACGTGGTTTTAATAAGAAATTGATACGTCTGAATATCTCGAAATAGCTAAGTAAAAAAAAAGTTTCTAAAAGACAATAACGCAAAAAGCTTCTTATAAGTATTAACCACTTGTAGTCTCTGATTCTTCCGAGTACTCGTGAGCAAAAATTCCGTCTCAAACATAATTTTGTGTACACAACACATCGAAATATCTCGCAAATCTCATAACTAGCCGAGTAAAAGAAACAAGATAATAAAATAGCGAAAAGGAAAGTCGTAAAGTACTGTTGCCTTGTATTAATCATTACTACTTTCAGACTTATATAGAGGTACATTTATTGACGGAAGTTATTAGATACACACATCAAGTGTCTAGGGATCAAGTCCATTTTAGAAGATTGCAATCAAGAATATATTTTAGGAAAACTGAATTCATTCATAATTTATTCAAAATGTGGTGATAAGTCAGGGGGCATACAGGCATGGGGAATTAGGTAGGAGGACAATACAGAAGATTAGATTTGATTTAAATAAATTAGATTTTTTAGAGCTAAAACTGTCCTTGATCCCTAGACACTTTTGATGTGTGTAGTTAGAAAATAATTAGTTTCCATTTACATCCGACACAAACCAGCGCGGACCAAAAACGTCAATGGCGTTCATTGTATATTCCGCGCCTTGTAGCCATTACAGTCCTATTGTTTCGCTATCCTCCCATCGACAGTGTCGTAATTAGATTTTCATATGATATTCTCTGATGGTAAATCAATTGGTACTATGTACCGTCATCATACATAGTATAAAACAAAGTCGTCCCCCGCTGCAGACAATCACGATGCAGATTGTTCAGAATTATAACTTAAGGAAAAAAGAACCGACTTCAACCAGTAAAATTTGATATATCCATGGTTCTCTCATGGATGCCATTGTCGGAACTGAACCAAATTTATATGGAAACAAATGGGAAGCACCAGCTTTCAAATAAAAAAATACATCCGAATCGCTTCACCCAAGCGTAAGATCTGAGGTAACAAACATAAAAAAATACAGACGAATTTCGAATCTGCTCCTTTTTTTAAGTCGGTTCAAAAACTAAGTAACTAGTCATGTTCGAATTTAAAAATAATAACAAAATATAGAATAGTATTTTTTTAAAACATTGAACAAGCGTATGACCACCATCGTGCCTGATGCTTAGCAGCGATGGTCTACGATGGAGCACACCTGTTCATTAGGTGCCTATTTATCCGTGACTCGAAGACCTCCAGACTGTACTGCGCAGGAAACACAGACTCCAAGGCAAATTATTCCACATCCAGGCGGTGTATGCTTAGCTCATCTTTAAAAATGTAATTTTCTACACCGTTAGATTAGCGATATTAAGATCTATAAACTTATACGTATATTACATCACGTAAAGATACCAAATATTAAGTATAAGCTGTTTTAAATTTGAAGTATGTACCACAAGTAGTTTAGTTTTAATGTCCAAAACTAACTTCTATCTTCTCATCTGAACATGTTCCGTTTTGTAGATGCGACTTTCTTAATAGGGACCATCAATATGGTGTCAAAACAACATTTGACAGGACAGCTAAAATCTTTTGAAAGAAAGAAAGAAAAGTAATTTATTCGTACACAGATAAATCTTAGGTAGGTACATCATCCGTGAATGCAGTAGACAAGTGTAAGTAACAATAGAAAAATAACAAGTTAAAACATAAAAACAATTAGGTACAAAAATATAGAGTAAAAACAAAGAAAAAACAAAAATTTGTGGGTAGGTTCTAGAATCTAGATAAATTTAACAATATTACTCTAAGACCTCATGGTAAGGGGCCAGGTTCTGAACAAAATCGCCTTTTAAGTGATCAAGGCCGCAGTACCCAATGTAAATGGCAATAAATAATCTAATTTTAGTGATATTAAAATTCATATCACAACACTGCAGGGCCAGCCGCATAGTTGGAATTAATTAAATTGATTAATACTTAATTCACAAGTATACTTAAATGGTGCACTGTTTAAAACGTGTTTTATAAATATTCAAATGGAGAGACCTATGGCCAACAGTGGACGAATATGGGTTGATAATGATTTAGTCTACTATTAGGTATTTTTCACTGTGTATGTTCCCGTGGGAACCTCGGGATAAAATAATAGCCTACATAGCATAGGCTAAACATAATCTCCAATAGTATGATTACAAAACGTCATAATGGTAGCTTAAGTAGTTTTCGCGTAAAGACGAACGCACATTCACGAAGTAGCTTTTCGATATGACCAATTCTAGAAACTCTCTAAACAACGTATATAAATATGATTACAGCTGATATCTCATAACGCAAGGGAGAAAATGACATTTAGAACTATACCAACGCTGAACTATAGTTCAGAACTATACCAACGCTGAACTATAGTTCAGAACTATACCAACGCTGAACTATAGTTCAGAACTATACCAACGCTGAAGTATAGTTCAGCGTTGGTATAGTTCTAAGTTATAAGTAAGGCTATTTTATAACTATAGATAACCAAGGCTTACCCAACTTGTAACCGCTATTAAGCCTGGCACACGTGTTACTATACTTATTTTACCTATTTTTACAGAATATGTACGTACATAAAAATAAATTTCCTTGGCACGTGTGGGAATCGTTCCGACAACGAATCCGTTCCGATAAACAAACCCTTAGACCACAGACAGCTAGTCGGCAGATAGAGTACAGATGAAAAATGTACATTACAATCGCATTGTAAGACTGGAAAGAACGGCCGTTTGATTGATTAAGGCGAAATCCTCAAGGAAGAGCGATCGTACGACTTTTTATTTATTTGAATAAATTATTCCAGGAAGGGATTGGATTTGCGGTCTTCCTTACCTTTTTTTTTTTATTCGCTCGGAATGGAATTTTCTCTTACCTAAGTACGTACAGAAATAAAAATAACATTTTGCTTGATATACTTACTCCTTGTAAAAGTGTTATATTGGGTTAAGCCCACCTACGGGTTCAACGGATATTTTGTCGATTTATTTAGTGCACAAGTGGGGTTTTTGGGTAAAATATAAAAGGATTTCGGATAGCAGGTAAATATTTTTTTAACATAAAGATTACCTATGCCACTGTCGATACTAAAAATGTTTACTTGCAAAAGATGTTTAACTATAATAAGATTTTAGGAAATATATTAGAATACCGTTTGACTACAAAAACCTTTAGCAGAGGCACAATTCCTTTTTTTAATATATTAGTATTCGGAACCGTATCGATCACCAGCGTCCCCTATCAACGATACAAAAATTTAACAACAACATACCTATTTCAGCTTCCATCGCTCGTCAACTATCATACAGTGCCAAAACTCTGTAGTGTAATAGCGTAAGTGAAATCATGTGTCACCAACGAGCCACAGGAATGGCGACAGTGTGTGTGTGGATCCTGTGCCTCATGAGCTGCGGCCTGGTGGCCAGCTCTGAAGCATCCATCTACGATGACGAATACGATAGCTACAATGTCAAAACTTATGACTACAAAACCTCTGGTGAGTGCTAAAATTGTACCTACATTTACAGAGTTTAATGGTGCCGACTTCAGGTCACCCGTGAATGAAGAATATCTAACGGATAATTTCTATAGGCCAAGTAGACACTTGGCGCGTCGTGCGTCACGTTGGGGGCCCATACATTTTGAATGGAGAATAATTTGACTATTTTTTTATGAAACGCGCACAGACATTATAACTCAATATCCACTCGTGACCACGACGCATGCAACTGCGTCGAAACGTTGAGAAAAATAACAAAGGTAAGCTCGAGCTTGTCTTTGATTATATTCGCAATATTGAGTTATTTGACAACCATCTGACAGCTTAAAATAGTTTCTTTTATTGTTATGAAATGTCGCTGACATCCCTCAAGGATTTCACAATGAATCTCGAGACTTCTTGCCTTGTTAATTTTCATTAAATTACGGTTTTAAGTACTATTTCCGCAAAGTGATACCGATAATAAGGATTTTAATAAAAAGTCGACGTTGTCTCGCTTATTTTCATGGAACAGAGGAAGAACTTTTTGATTTACTGCTAGTAGTACTAGACGAAAGCCGTAGAGTCGTACAGCAATTATCTTTAAAACAAAAAAAAGCCCATTGGCTATTTTAATCGCATCCATTGGTAGATTTTGGAACTGCCGCTCGGTAATTCCCCATTAATCGACCGTCAAAAACTATTACCTACTAATGTATGGGTGCTCGACGCGACGCGCAACGCTCCGCATCTCCTTTAATAAGGTCTAAGAGTGCAGGTAACCGACAACTAGGATGCATTCATCACTTCACGAAACATTAAAATACCTAATCTCAGCTAGATATCAAAAACACACTATCTGATCTCAATTCTCTCTCTTTTAATCCATCTTAATAATATTAGGTGCCTACTCGAAATCGCCACCCTTCTTAAGGTCCAAATTGGACGATATTTCATAATTGCCGAAATGGCTCGAGAATGTGAACAAAAAAGTCCAAGAGTTGGCTAATAAACTTTTTCAGTTGTCTCTCGCAGCCTACCCAAGTGTCCAAACACCAGCTTAAGCAGAGCTCTTCCGCTGTATAAAGTTGATACAAAGGTAATCCTTCTTTTCCGCCACCTGGCAAGCTAGTGGCAGCTGAAAAAAAATGTGGGTGCTATTTTTCAAAGCGTCTTTTTTTTCTTCATACTTCTTCGTCCAGTCCAAATAAGCGTAATAGGAAAATTATACGGAACAAGAGCATTCGTTTTGCAAACAACTTTGGAAAAAAGGCGGTGAAATTGTTGACATAGTTTTCATACAGTCGTTCATTTCTAAGTAGTACCTATTTACATTTGGTAGAAAAGTATTTTTTTTATTATTAATATAGTTTATGAGGGTAGTTGAAGAGTACCACTCAATGTTCAGCACCGACGTTCGTCGAGGGCCGTCTTGAGGCCACGGCGACGGAAAATAGTTTTAAATGCTCTCGAGAACCTTCTAGTTATTTGTATGTATGAACACGGACAACATAGGTCACAGTTCCATGTTGGGCATGGACCTGGATGGCCCGTTTGTAAAAAAAAAACATATAAAGATTTTCCACAGTTTTTCTTCTTTGTTTCTAGTCACAGTATTGAAGCTAACTTTAAGACGGGCGGTCGAGGCCTCGTCATTACCCTACTTGGCACCTCATCTCCTATAATAGTTAAATCTTCTCACACCAAATATCCCATAGTACTTTATGTCAGTATTGCCTGGGATCAACATGACTCCAATATAATATATTGTTTCTATTTTATTGTCGCTTTGTGGACGTAGAAACAGTAATCATTTCCTTTTTTAACGATTTTGTATCATTTCCGCTTCCGCTGTAAAACAAAAGGAACTTACCCCCGTTTCATTTGTTGACACGATAAAGTCCAATATTACTTGAACTCTATCCGTCAAACATTACTTAGCAGACGCCGACTCAACTTTGTCCTCATCTTTCATGTTGGTACCGCACACACATTCCGATCTCCATTGTATTTCAACCCAAAGCAATTCAAGGACTCTATAGAGAGTTGTCAAGTACAGTGCAGTCATTTGTTGCGAAACAGAAACTGCTTTCTTGAACTCTTCAAGTGAAGAATTCTTTTACACAGCGGCTCATGTCACTGTGGGTCATTTGCCAAGAGTTGAGAGCATGGTAGCACAAGATGAAACAAATGCATTAGTTGTGCGCTGCAGTGCGCGGGTGCAAAAACCGTTTCACCTTACTGCTGCCGCGGGAGCTATTCCGTTGCCATTCGACGTAATGCAAGGAGGAAGGCGAGGCATTCACGAGCACCCGACGCTTTCCGTGCAAACTCGAAATCACCTTTGAAGCTTTCATATTGAACATGAGATGCGCATCCAGGCCGGCTTAAGGCGTTGCGGAAATTGGAATTGTTTTTACATATATGCAAAATACGAATTTCTATTGCTATCTCCCCACGTGTATAGCCCGATGCTCGTTTAACATTCTTTACGGTAATAGCCCGCTATCGCAACAAACGGAATTTAAAAATTCACTATAGAGATGTGCCGTTGGTCGTTCGTATATGAAAAGAGTAACGTAATTTTTGTATTAATAGGAGAAAAAACCTTTCATCGCAAAAGCACTTCAGTTTCCATTGAACACAGCTTATAGAGCTCTCATTGAATTGAGTGTGCTCAAAGGCCCACTTAAGCCAGGTCGTGTTGTGTGTTGCTATTCATGTCTAAAATCACAGATTCACTTCACAGTTTCACTCGCGTATTCAAATTGGTATGCGACACGACGTGTTGATGAATACCCCTTCAATGAAAATACAGAGTAACCCAACAGGTAGGTAAGCGCGACAGGATTCACTGGTTTTAAAAAAATAAATAGAGAGTGCACAAAGCTGTTTTCACTTTGTAATGCAAAAACCTGGTCAGCGCTCGCAACGGTTCAGGAGACAGATTTTTATTAAAATGAGAAATAAAATAGTTTTTGTCTGCCCTGTTCCTGACACCTAACGTCACTACGTTTTCTTCCTAGCATTTATCCCGGTTAAAACTTAAGTTTTCTCAAAGACGCTCGGCGAACTGTGGGCATTTGCTATTTGGGATATAAAACGTGAAGATTTTTTTCTTGCAGATAGTCTGCAATCTACCTGTGAGCCATAGTTGTTAAGAACTTACCACCATATACAAATGGCTCTCTTTTTCAAAGGCTATGTACGATTCGCAACGCTCGGTGAACGACAGCATCGTAATGAAACCCGCTGAAAAGTACAGGTTGTATGAACCCTATAACGGCGATGAACTCATCCCCTATCACGTTGGGTTAAATATATGATCGAGGCCATTTGTTTAGCAAGTGTCACTGAATATCTCGCTTTGGGCTCAAAGGGCGTGAAGAAATACCTATTATTATTTCAGACTTAACTGTGAAGCTTTTAAGGTATTCTGCTATTTCGGTATCACTTTATTTATATCCCAAACCTAATTCCGTGTGGGTAGGTACGATTAGGTACATAAAAATAGAACATTTGTCATATAGAGGTTATAATACTCAAAGTAAAACAAAATACACTTCACGCCTTTTAATCCCGAAGCGGGGTAGGCAGAGGCACTTGCTTAATAAGCAAATGCTCACTGTTCACCGAGCGTATTTAACCCAACGTGACAGGGGGTGAGCCCATCGCCGTTATAGGGTTCACACACCTTGTGGTGTGCGGGTTTCATCACGGAGTTGTCCTTCACCGTACGAGCGTTGCGTTGCGTACATAGGCTCTGAAAAAGAGTCCCATTTGGTACACGTCCAGTAGCCGGACTCGAACCCGGGACCTCCCGGTTACAAGTCAAGGATCCGACCAACTGGACCACAGACGCTCATTCGCATATTAAGGTTAAATGGAGTATAAAGGGGGGTAGAAGTTCAAATAAGAAAAGCATTAATTTTGGACTAAAACTTGATTGTAGGTTGTATTTTTAAATATAAAATAATATTGAAACTTCGCGAAAGAAATCGTGAGGTGTCCACTTGTGAGTTTATAAGTGTCTTCTTCTGTCTCGACCATCTTCAACTAATTTTTTTTTCTGTGCTAGAAAATAGAAAACAAATCAGTTGGAGCGGTGAGATCGATTTCACGTTGCAATGAGAATACTGCATTATCTATCTCCATCTACTTACTGCTTATTTCCCTATTGTAAATCGATCTTATTCGATCAAATGCATTATAATATACCTATTTATCTTTCAGATGATAGATACTGAGAAAGCTTCTATCAATCATAATAATTTTAATAAAACTGTCGACATTATTTTCGTACGGCAATAATTTGAAATGGCTGGGTGACATTTAGCTATAACAAATATTCCCTTTTTTATTTGTTTGTCCCGATGTATGCTAAGATCTTTGAACCGTTCGCAACGGATTTTGATGCGGTTTTCTTTAGTAGATATAGTGATTCTTGAGGAAGATTTATATGTAAAGAACATGCATTATAATAGCAGAAAATTATAAAAGTGAAAAAACTGTTATAAAAAAAAAACTTCACGCCTTTAATCCCAAAGCGGGGTAGGCAGAGGCACTTGCTAAAGCAAATACCCACGGTTCACTGGACTACAGACGCTGAAACAAAACATAAATCATCAAAATGAGTTTAATCAATAGTTTTGGGGTAACGAAAACAAAAAAAAATACGCTCCCCTTTTTTAGTCGATTAATAGCTAATACACACTATTCCCGCGTATTTGATCTCAAAGCGGGGTAGGCAGAGCCACTTCCTAAGCAAAAAAAAAAGCCTACAGTTCCCCAAACGTATTTATCCTAACGTGACAGAGGGTGAAAATCATGGTGAGGTTATGATATTTTTTACGTCCAAAACGACACTTGGTAACATACTGTTCCTGGTACTATGCTTAGCAAACAAAATCGATGTCTTATTGCAATGAGGATGGAAATGGCTCGGAAAGATATTACGTCCGACCCCAAATATTGACAAAAAGGAGCAGATGACTACGATGATTGCCAGTTTTTCCTTCCAACATATTCACTTTCTTGGGGATATCTATTCAACCTTGGCCGTATCGATTTGAGGATGCTGCTTCGGATATCTTTCCGGTAAAAAAGCTTCGATTTCTCAAGATTCAGAGTGGAAATTGTTCGATGCATTGTATTCATTTTTGTACTTTTACGCTGTCTAATGGTATTTGCCACTTGGTTCTTTGTGTTATTAGTAACCTTAGACAGAGTGATACAGTCAAGGATATCCGGGCGGTATACTGTTATCGACACTTTTTTAAAATAGATTGGCAATCAATATATTTTTTTGTAGATAATTTAATAAAATAATGCAATAAATCTATGAAAATATAACATTGAAAAGCGCCGGCAGATTCGTTCTTTAACATTATGGTTGCTTTTTTTTCTGTGAAAGTAAAAGTACTTGTGGGAGTACAGAAAATAAAAAGGGAATCAGTTTTTAATGAAACGCGTACTGACATTACATTATTAAAAGTTTACACCAGGGGGCTAAGTCTGCTAAACTCGTGTAGTTGCATCGCTCTGGCAGCGTAGAGGAAAACGATGAGCATCGCTGTTTTAGTACGGACTAGAGTGAAATGAAAGAAACAAAATCAGCAATGCATATCGCTTGTCCCTACGATGCCACAGCGATGCGACTAGGATAATATACCTAGTAGACTTAGGCTCCAAGTCAAGTCAAAGTTAAAATTTCTTTATTTCATCGTTATACGTGCTATAACATACAGATATACAGTAGCATAACACAAAGCTTGATGAACGTCATTTATGACTGTAAAAACAAAAGTAATCGTCCCCGGTTCGAATTAATTTATCTTACTGGTCAGAAGAACCGGGAAGAAACGGAAACTCCACGTATTAGGTACGTGGCCTCGTGTGTCGAAACGTCCAAACTTCCAGCAAAGAACGAAGGTGAGCTGAATGCTTAGCTTTGGTTCATTTCACGTCGTAATACCCGGTATAATAAACGTTTAATAAAAAATGCAATAAGAAAATGTAGATATCCTACGAACGTTTACTTTAAGCACCTTTGATATTTTACTTTAATTGCCTATTCTACCAAAAACAACAGTATGGGTAGGTACGCGATTTTGACGGCAATTCTGTTACGATAAAAGTTATATTGCAGTAGGTAGACCCCAGTTAGACAATAGATTGGTTGCTGATTGTACTCCAAATTTGAACTCTAAAATAATTATCTAAAACTAATGACGTGGATAAAACATTATTTCACACATTGTAATTGCTGCGAAGTGGGACAAAACGGAGGCCAAAATTTAATAATGCAACGCAATTTGAAAACGCGCACCATTATTAATTATAAAATTAACGATTCCATGAATATTGACAGATTTATTATATAACATAATATGTAGGTGGTAGGTACATCATGCTTGGTTATTGTGATATTACCCTTTGAGGATTCCATTAAATAACTTTATTTTGCTTTTGCAGAAAATGTTGACAATATACACTTGGACCAACATATCATTTACCTGTAAATTTTTTTTTAAACACAATCAATTAGATGGGTACGGTCAGCCAAGAAAGCGGTCTATCAGATTTGATGGCACTTCCGGTGTCACTAAAACATCAATAAAGAAGAAAACAACTCTTCTTTAACCTGTCTTCTTTTTTCTTCTTATTGTGACAAGTAAACAATGAACCTTAATGTCTAGTGAAATTTATGCGAGTTTGAACCTTAGGGTGGTAGACCAGATCCTTGACTACAAAGTGCACATTTATATTTTTGTTTGTTTTTTTACAAAACTTGATTTCTTAAAATAAAAGAAATAAACACACTTCACGCCTTCTAATCTCAAAGTGGGGTAGGTAGAGGCACTTGCTTAAGCAAGTGCCCACGGTTCACCAAGCGTATTTAACCCAACGTGACAGGGGGTGAGCCCATCGCCG
The DNA here is from genome assembly GCA_012932125.1 of Conopomorpha cramerella. NCBI lineage: Eukaryota > Metazoa > Arthropoda > Insecta > Lepidoptera > Gracillariidae > Conopomorpha > Conopomorpha cramerella. The sequence goes on along the minus strand of SJJU01072881.1, from coordinate 2,392 downwards.
TTATAGGGTTCACACACCTCGTTGTGTGCGGGTTTCATCACGATGTTGTCCTTCACCGTGCAAGCGTTGCGTTGCGTACATTTCTTAAAATGAGCAGATAAAATAATTTGTTTCTTCTATTAAGGTAGATTTTTTCTCAGCGTGGATTAATTTCCATTGTAATGGTATTTTTCAGTTTTGCCATTGTATACGTGCCAGCGTGTGGTCCCTATTTATAGAAAACTCGTTACCACGCAAGGAGCAATAACTTGTCGAAAATTGTAGCAAATACTTGGTACGTACCGTAGAAATATTTAAGATAGGTGTTTACTTTTTTTGTTATTAAATTTGTGATGCTTATAGAATACTTATTCGTTGTAAAGTAAAATTTTACCTTTGCATATCATCCTTAGCTTACGTCATTTCCATAAAAAAATAACATCCAAATCCGGTCCATAAATAAGGATAAGTACAATAATTCGTACCCCACTTCCTCAGAGAAACCGTGCTAAGGTTTCTCACATCCAGCTTCTGTCAGCCATCTTGCGTAAATGTGAGAAGCCGAAAAATAAAATCACAGCTGCGTGCAATTGGAGAGGTCTATGACCAGCAGTGGACGAATATAAGCAGATGATGATGAAGGAAGGCATAGGCGTCCTGTTAATGCTATTCGTGGGGCACACGCTTCACCAAGTTCTTGGTAAGATCGAACCCGATCGAAGACGCCATAACTACGTATGTACATGACTCTTTCCATGTTTTTTACGACATTTTCCTTAGTAGGTAAGTACAGGAAAAGTGGTATATTTGTTGACACTTCCCGTGTAGCTAAAATAATGTGGCACAGAAAATTTTACCTTCATGTCTATGACATTCATAAAATTTGCGGATAGATAACGTTTTGAGAGATACACCACTTTCTTGACTGAACATAACAGAGAGAAAAAAGTGATGAAATGGCATTAATTTCGTAAAGGATGTCATCCTCGAAAATTTAGTCAGAACCAACATTATCATCATCCACATGAGGTCCACTGCTGGACGAGGGTCTCCCCCAGTGATTTCCATAATTATTTGGACGGAAATCACAATCACCACGCTTGGTGGGTTAGTGCTCGCAGTGGTGTTGTGGCTTAACTCACAAAGAGTGTTGCAGCTGCCCGTCCTCTGGAGAGCTCCCTCGGTCGCCTCGCACGGTCACGGGCTGGGATGGTGACAAAATGTATTCTATTCACCGTCACCACAAGGTCGGAATTGGAATCATCCACCTCTATTCTGAACAAAATATCAATGGTCATGCCGTAATGTTTGAAGCACATTTGTCTCTTTTTAACACTGGGCATTACAGTGAGACAAAGCATAAAACTTACCTGAGTTTTTCTGAAATTAGTTCACATTTCACAATACTAACCTAAATGCCGTATTTGGCCACCCGACTAAAAGTAATAGTACAAGTAGTAGGTATTAAGTTATTCCTAAGACGAAAATTAATATGAACTATTTACGAAAACCATGCTACGAACGAGCATATACTATATCTATCTATTTGGATACATATAGTTCAAGGCAAGAATTCTAATATATCTGATATCAGATTCAGCGATGTTTCATATAGTTGTATATTAGTTTGGAAGGTAACTTGTACCAGCTACTTTGTTATGCAAGGCACAAAACCAAATAGAAGCAACTTGCTTGTTATAACTTCTTGTGTTTTCCTGTCCGTTTACTTTCAGCACAAAATGTTTCGTGGATTTAGACCGCGTCTCACACAAGGCACAAAGAAAAATAGTTTCTTGTGTTAACTCCTTTTCAAAAAAGGGGGTTTGAAACACAATGAAGAAACGTTTGACCACCATCCTGTCTGATGCTAAGCAACGATGTGGTCTACGATGGAGCACACTTGTTCAAAAACTTTGTTTAAAAAAGACGCTTGTCTTTTTTCTGTGTGGTGTATTCGGGATTTTTCAGATTTATTATTAAAGTTATATTATTTATTTCATCGCAATAAGTGCTATATTAACTACAGTAGTAGTAGATTGAAAATTATGTTGACAGTTGAAAAACTAAAGTAGGTACGAGAATAATATTTTCGTAGAAATGAGATTTTCTTCTCCGAAAATATTATCCATATAGATAACTTTTCCTTCGTCTTAATTATGTCAGCCCATTGACATCTTCTGCTGGACTCAGGCCTCCCCAAATCGTGCTTGCAAAATGATTGGTATTATTACCTTTATCCGTTAAGTTTTGCTTATCCTAAGAATCAAAATGTTTCCTAATTCTTCACAGATAAACTACTGACAGATATTGACGAAATATGACTTCATCATCATCATCATCATCATCAGCCCATACTTGTCCACTGCTGGACATAGGCCTCTCCAATTGCACGCCACTGTGATCTGTTTTCGGC
>SJJU01072880.1:0-15545 GCA_012932125.1 Conopomorpha cramerella | reverse complement strand
TGAAAAGTACTCGAAACCGGCGGTCATGTATGAAAAGATGTATGAATGTAGATGAAGCGAAAGGGGTATGTCAGAATCGTGACAAATGGAGATCTGTAATCTCTGCCTACCCTTCTGGGAGACAGGCGTGAAGTGTATGTATGTACACTCTTAAACAAAACAGTTCAAATAAATAAAAAAGGCAGACATAGAGGGGTGGTCAGTAATTATGATATAGTAGCCATACTGCGCGGTGTTACCCGCGTTTTTTCGTTCCCTCTGGGAATTTGGGGATAAAAATAGCCTATGTTACTCAGCAATAATGTAGCTTTCCAACAGTGAAATAATTTCTCAAATCTATCCAGTAGTTTCGGAGCTAATTCAATACAAACAAAAAAATATATACTAGCTCTCTCGGCAAACATTTGTTTTGCCATAGGAAGTCGCTTTTGTACCCCGTGTATTGGAAGAACTACACCTATAAACCTTCCCTGGACTTCCGGGAATAATTAAAGCCCAAATCGGTCCGGCCGTTCTCGAGTTTTAGCGACACTAACGAACATCAATTAATTTTTATCATTTTTATATATTAGAATTATATTACTGGTACCAGACCTGCCTACCCCGCTTTGGGATTAAAAGGTGTGAAGTGTATTTATTTATTTATTTTACTGGTACAGATTTACAGAACTCGCTCGCCAAAACATCATTACCGCAATGTATGTTTTTGGTTCGAAAGGGTAGGTGTCAATGTCAAAGCTTTTTTTCTTGTTCTTCAGCTAAGTTATTTAGATGTTAAACAAGGTTGGGAATCTATCTCTCCCAGAAAAACGATATAAAAAGGCTCAATATGCAACCTAATCAGAATATGCCTCAGAACATCATCCTCTTGCCAACCCACTGACGTCCAGAACTGGTCCCAGAAGTGCGCCACATCGATCGCAGCGATCGATAGACACAAAACCAACACTGACTTAATTCAAAACTTACATTAGTCGCCTAAATCAACTAATCTGAATACTTAATAATTGGATACTTGTAAAGTTCTCTCCAGCGAAATATGCCTTGATTATTATACCACACTTAAATTTCAATTATAATAACAGTAGTATAAATTATTATTAAAATATGTACCTACCCTTTTTTCACCGCTGAAGAGCCATCGCAGTTTATTACATTTCTGCATGCGCGTCTTTTTCAATACAAGATGTAAAAATGAACTAAACTACAATTTTTCTTTTCAAATTGTTATTGTATTAGTACCACAAAAACTTCGAAATTTTTGCTGCAATGTATGTCTATTCTTCATTGTGTGAAAACATCATCAAGTGTCAGGGCTCTTCAGACATGAAAAATGGGTGGAAGCCTCGCGATTTCCTTCGCTTAGTTTAGTAGTACATACCTGCATCGCAAATTTTAAGCGTCTAACTTGAGCCTTTTAGATTTTTCATACAAAAGAATCCCGTATATTCCCGTTCCCGTGGGAATTTCAGGAATTCCTTTCTTAGTATACCCCTATGGTACCTAAGCTACGTCCGTACCAAATTTCGAGTGTCTACGTTTCATCGTTTGGGCTGTGCGTTGATATGTTAGTCAGTCAGTCAACTTTTCCTCTTATATATAATAATTAAGATTTTACTTAAGAGTATACCTATACTGATACCTAACAATACTGCAAAGTTTCGTCTTAAACCCTTCAGTACTTTTTGCATAAAAAAAAACATCATCCGCATACTCATTCAAAGTTTCTACAATCAAACTATAGGAAGGAATACAAAAGAACCGGTAGTTCATGAGATTTTCAGCCTTGAAGTTTAGTAATTTCCTTCTATCTTTCAGTCCAAGTAGGTTGAATGAGAATAGGATCCAATTTCGCTCGGTCAAGATTGGATGAAAGTGGTCAAAGTGATTTAAGTCGCTTCAGATTGCAATGGACGAATCTCAATGGATGGTAGGACCGCTCAAACACAACGCGAATTGGTTTCCTTTCAATACCTATGTAGGTAACACTAATTTCAAAGGCAATAGAGACCATTTCAGATAATCCACTTTGAGGATTAACAACAAGGTAGTACTTGAATAGGATGCAATTTCCTTTATCTGATGGCTTTACCACCCGTTTCACTGTTTGAATCTTTTGATACAATAAGCTAAGTACAGTGTGCCAGAAAAGTGATATATCAGTTTTGATGACACTTCTTGTGTAATAAAATATCACTATAGTCAAGCTTTTGTAAGGTGACATAGAAAAATGAACCTTATTGTGTATTGTTTATATAAGTAGTTATTTTTCTTTGCCGAACGACATGTACAAATTATAAACAGTGCCAGCTCGGTATAATATGTATCTTTGTTACCAAAATCACAGTAAAAGTAATGGGTTATACGTAAGCGACTCGAACTTAATTCATACCATTGTAAATTAGCTTTTTTTTATACACATGAATAAAATAAAAATCGTAGGTTGTTTTAACGGTGGAATAAGCATAGCGGTAATATAGCTAATATCAGGACGGAAGACGACTATTTATGTACCTAACGGTTAGATTACATACATATAAAAACTCCACGCAAAAGGCTAAAATATAAAGTGTATAAGAAAAGTACAACTTAGCCAATGATAATTTAGCCTAGTTTTACTCTAGTTTTGTTCTGCGTATTCCATTGCCACCGCATAGCCCTCAGGGACAGGCGTTATTCAAAATTATCAAGTAGACATAAGCTCCCAGTTCCAAACAACTTTCAACATAGTAGAACGCCTCAAAGGATTCAATTTCATTTAAATTTTACTAACTTATCTGGTGGATGGAGTGACTAAAAACAAGTTGTTATTAATTTATGTGTCCAATTCTCAGATGTTCGATATTCGATACAATGTCGACAGCTTCATAACTCTTACTTTAGATTATCTTTCTTATCTAAAACAAAAGCTGCCGCCGCAACCTGGTTCTGTTATTCAGATATCTACCTACTACAGACAAAATGTCGATAGCCTAAGAATCGGAGCTTGGTGCCGAAACGTCCTCATGTGAAGTTACGATGGTTTAGTTTATATTAAATTTGCATTCAAATTGAAACTGCGAAATTGGATAGGCACGTATTTATTCAACAATTAATTGGGTTTTCGTTGTAAATATCTGTTTAAAGTGGCCGCAATCATTAACGTAATAGGCTTCTCTACGCAGTTTCACCCGTGTTTTTATGTAAGTACTTCACTTACACACTTTTGTATACACAAATTTTAATACAAAAAAAAGCTAACTTTTTTAATAAATACCAACATTTTCGATCAGCGCAATATAGGATGAACTATAGAGCAGTTAAACTTACAAAGTTGCAAAGAATTTTGGGAAAAATGCAAAAATATTTTTGTCAAATATTGCACGTTAGAAAATGAACCTACACATTTTTTTTTCACATTTTAGTCAGAAATCTTATGTAGTTAAAGGTAAGGCTACAAAGGGTCCGTTCGTAAGGTAAGTTATTTCCGCATCCTGAGCCCGAGGGTAGAATGCGTTTACGGATTCAATGGGTTACAAAAGATGTTACTTCTTGTAAGTATGAAAAGTAATGTAAAACTTATTGTGTTTGTTCGAGTGTTAAGAATAAAAGACCCTGTACCACGAGGCCCTAAAGTAATAAAGTTTACGCTGTGTAACAGTGACAGCGCTATACCACTTATCTAGCGCCATCCCTATCACACAGTAAGAACAATATTATACAAGGTCAACTTAAAAATGTTAGCGAAACACTAAAAAGTCACTTAGTCCATGATACAAAACAACTTCCCTAAGAAACCCTACCTACCTGTCACTTTATATCACCTATTCCTCAGACCAAAAACAACTAGGTACTGACGTTTAGAATAAAACGAGACAGCGATATGAAAAACATGCAGGAGTGAAAGAGTAAGAGACAACATCTTCTGTCCCTTACATCCAAACTGTCAAACTAGTAGTAAAAGTGACAGTTTGGATACAGAAGTATATTTTCGAGGGAAAGAGACAAACTGAACGCGGCTTGCAAGTCTTGTTGTGTTTGGTATGAGACCTGTTCATATAAAGTGACAATCAGCTGATGATGGGTTGGTTGGTATGAAGGGAGGAAGTTTTTTTTTATATTTGTCATAGGGTTCCTGGTATCACGATTGAGATTCTTGAGTTTTTTCACATTCCGCAAAACTTAATACTACTACCTACTCTAAATGCTTTTTCATGCATTACATACAGGAACCTACGACACATGCAGTGGAAAATGTAACACTCTGAAACATAAAAAAAATGCGCATCCTCAATCTTGTTGACTCAGTGACGACTGCGCTCTGAGTCCAAACTAGTTACTCAGTTTGGATACAATATGGATTTGAATACAATAAATTTACATATTTTTTGGTGAGAAATTCCTAATAATAAAAATTTAATATATAAAATTTCCATCATTTTTTAATGAAATGCACACAGACATAACTCAATATTGTTCACCGGGTATATAGGCGCGAATATAATCAAAGACAAGCTTGAGCTTACCTTTGTTATTTTACTCGACGTTTCGAGCTTGTCTTTGATTATAAAAAATAAATAAATACACTTCACGTCTTTAATCCCAAAGAAGGGATACAATCTTTGATTATATTCGCGCCTATATACCCGGTGAACAATATTGAGTTAAAATTTCCATGTCACAATGTTAGTTACCGTACTCCTCCAAAACGGCTTTACCGATTTTTACCAAATTTTATATGCGTATTCAGTCGGTCTGAGAATCGGCTACTACCTATCTATTTTTTATGCTTCTACCAGTTGTATTTCTACCAATACACGGGGTACAAAGGCAACTTATTATGTCAATACAAAAGTTTGCCGGGACAGCTTGTAGTCTTGCATAATTCAAATGGTTATGGAGCGGCTTTAATACCACACTTTATAACGTAATTAACTCTGTACTTTTTAAGCATAATTAGGCCAAGCGCGTGACTATGTGACCGATATTAGACGGTGGAAAATAAAATTAATACTACATAATTCTACGTTTCATCGCACACAGGGGCACATAAAAACAGGGGCTAAAATTAGTATAGGAAAAGTTGTGACCAATTTTAGAGCCTTATTTACCGGTCGTAAATTGTATATTTCGTTCGATTTGGTATTACACACATCGAAAGTGTCTAGGGATCAGGAACATTTTTAGCTCGAAAAAAAATCTAATTTATTTAAATAAAATCTAATCTTCTGGATTGGTCTCCTACCTAATGCCCCATGCCTGTATCAATGACTTACCATCACATTTTGAATGAATTCAGTTTTTGTAAAATATATTCTTGATTGCAATCTTCTAAAATGTACTTTCCCTAGACACTTTTGATGTGTGTATTTTATCTGTGCAATCATCAGTCACATGACGTTGACTACTGAACGAGGGCGTCCCTCAATGACTTCCGTGATGAATTGGGGGGTAATTCCAATCGCCACGCTTGGCAGGTGGGTTGGCGATCGCAGTGATGTTGTGGTTTAACTCACAGAGAGCGCTGCTGCCCGTCCTCTGGAGTGTTCGCTCGGTCGCCTCGCCGCGACCCTTTTTCGTCGTGAGCAGTGGCGTGCACACCATATAGGCAAAAAGACAATGCCTATCTTAGTATTTTGGCTACTCGATCTTATAATAGAGTTAATGTTAGATCTTTTTTGATATTCTCACGACATAGGCTAACGAAGGTCCTAAGTTTTGTAGGTGAGTAGATATGTAGGTACCTGTGTTTCGTAAAGGCAAGTTATCTATACATAGGTGTCAATCCTTGGGGATTACTGCCTACCTTGTTGTAAAAGCCAGTGCACGCCACTGGTACTTAGTAATATAATATCTTTTACTTAAGTTTTTTTTCTTTATAATATAATGATTAATAAAGAAAAAAAAGAAGAATATAAAGTGCATACTTGTATGCACTGTTTATTATTAACCACCTGTGAATAGTGACACCTAGACGAGCAAGTTAAAATTCACGCACCAAAGTATAAACTTAATAACATATTGTAAACTTTTTTGGATTTGTAACGACTTTTCCGTGAAATAAATCATATTATTATTATTTTCTTAAAATTGGGATGGGGTGGAGACACATGTATTCTACTCGCCGTCACCTCACGGCATCTTTACAATACTCGCGATATAGTAATTGCTAACATGTTAGTGGATACTGAACGAAATTTGTTGTCATAATAAACACGCCAAACCGCGAATGAACATAAATCAGTTTTACGGCAAAACCGACAATGAAGTCTTGCAAAACACTCACTGCACTCATCTATTTTGTATGAAATTTTACTACTTAAATAATTTCTACCTAGGGCATACCTTCATCAAAAGTGTCTAGAGATCAAAAACATATTTAGCTCTAACAAATATCTAATTTATTTAAATCAAATCTAATCTTCTGGATTGGTCTCCTACCTAATTCCCCATGTATCCTGCCTGCCTGTATCAATGACTTATCACCATATTTTGAATAAATTCAGTTTTTGTAAAATATATTCTTGATTGCAATCTTCTAAATTGTACTTGATCCCTAGACACTTTTGATGTGTGTAATTTATTTTATTTTATAACACATGGTGATGCAGACAGGCGTGAATTGCATGTATGTATGTGTTTATTTTGGTTAGAAACATTTGTCTTTTATTATTTTTTTCTTCCCCTTTATTAATGAGACGCAACAACATAATTATAAACACGGTAATTGTCAATTCGAAATAAATACGAACGCTAAATAAATTTAGTTAAAAATGCATAATACCTATCACTCACTGGATGCAGAAAAAGCATCGTAACACAATGTAAAAATCAGAAGTTACTTGGAAAAGTCATTCTAAGCGATAAAGTTGCCTTTTTCAATGGTACTTTTTATACAAAATAAATAAAAATAAATTCTTCACGCCTTTAATCCCAAAGAGGGGTAGGCAGAGGCACTTGCTAAAGCAAGTACCCACGGTTCACAAAGCGTATTTAACCCAACGTGACAGGGGGTGAGCCCATCGCCGTTATAGGGTTCACACACTTTATGGTGTGCAGGTTTCATCACGATGTTGTCCTTCACCATACGAGCGTTGCGTTGCGTACGTAGGCTCTGAAAAAGAGACCCATTGGTACACGCCCAGTAGCTGGACTCGAACCCGGGACCTCCCGGTTACAAGTCAAGTATCCGACCAACTGAACCACAGACGCTTTTATGTTATGTACAAACTGCATGAAAGAGTAAAATGAGGCACAATTGTCGCTTATGAAATGTCTGACCGTCAAACCTAACTCCGATGTGTTCAAATATCTATTATTAACATTGCCGGTGAAGGGTCCGTCCCACGTCACTCTGGGTTAACAATAGATAGGATTCACTCACAAACTATAAGTAGATACATACATGCCGTTTGTTCAATTCACCTCGTTTGATTGTGGACGCGAGAGTTTCTAAACCCTTTTACCATTTTAAGAGGTAGTTTTGTTAAGGAAATTCTAGACCACATCGCTGCTTGACATCAGGCGGGATGGTGGTCAAACGCTTGTGCATAGTGTTTAAAACAACAAGTAGTAACTCCTGGTAAGTAATGTAATGAACGAGAAAGTTTCAATAGATTGGGGAAAGTTGGCTGTAGCTGTAACAAGCTATTATTTCGCACCTACTTTTGATGTTATATACTTTTTTACTATGATTTTATCTACAGTAAATCCCGATGATATTACTCACAGGACTAGAAAAAAAAGCTGTCACCATGAACTCTCTATAACACTACGATTCTTTATTATCTACTAGCTTCCCGCCCGCGGCTTCGCCCGCGTGGACTGCGGTTATATTGCGGTATAAAGGACAACTATAAGAAAACTTATCATTCTTACGAAAAAATCTAAGTTTCCCTCGGGAAAATCATATTTTCCGGGATAAAAGTATTTAATCCGGACTTCTAACTTTATGTATGCAAAATTTACTACTTACGGCGTGAAAGCGGAACAAACAAACAAACAAACTCACTTTCCGATTTATACTATATTAGACCAACATATATTATAAAAAAAAAAAGATTTTTTTGTTTGTTTGGATAGAATAGGCTCCGAAACTACTTGACCGATTTGAAAAAATCTTTTACTGTTGTGAAGCTACACTATCCCGGTGAACATAGGCTATGTTTATCCAGATTTTCCCACAAAATCAAAAGCGTGAGTAAATCCACGCGGTGCAGCAAGTTATTAATATAACCCTACTCGCAGCGAAAGCTCCACGCTAGTATAGCACATGTCTTGCGGCGTGAACGTTCTCTTGTGGTCGGTTTATAACTGGTGCTAACATAGTAACGTATGCCGCATTTCTAAATAGGACACAGTCCGTCATTCATAGTATCATGCATTAATCATTTCCACAATTTCAGACTGCTAGGACATTTGCAGACATGGCGTGAACTAGGTCATTTAGCGGGGTCTAGGTGCCAATGCTCCTGAATATTCGGAAGATTAAATTTATTACCCTTACATTATATACATTGGGATGGACCAGCAAAATACCAGCTTGAGGCTCTGGAGGCAATAGAGAGGCGTGCTAGAAGACTCATAGGTGACGACAAGCTGTTAGATGCTCGGCTACAAAGCCTAGAGCATCGCCGCAAGTTTGCGAGCCTATCTGTCTTCTATCGGGTGCATTTCGGAGAGTTTGCTACGAAGTTGCATAACCTAATACCCCCATCGCGTTTTTACAATAGGACAACCAGGAGAACGGCAAAACGTCATCCATACCAGGTGGATTTGCCATTTACGCGAACCAAACGGTTTGCGTCCACTTTCATAGTGCAAACCGCCAGGATGTGGAACGACTTGCCGGAGTCTGTGTTTCCTGCGCAGTACAGTCTGAAGGTCTTTCAAGTCGCGGGTGAATAGGTACCTAATGAACAAGTGTGCTCCATCGTAGACCACATCGCTGCTTAACATCAGGCAGGATGATGGTCAAATGCTTTTTCATAGTGATAAAAAAAATATATATTAATTTGTTCCTTTTGCCGTGGAAATATTTGGAACACTCTACAGACAATGGTGTACGTGGCTAGTCGATATTTTTGGGGACCTTAGAGCTGGCTTATAACTAGATTAAATATGCATAGCCATACAGCGGGGGAATGCCGCTAGCATCCTGGGTACTCTGTCACAGGACTCGGGTAGGGATTACTTGGATCTTTTAAATGTTTAAGTACCTACCTACCTACTTTTATATTTTATGTATTTTCTCGCGTCAATGAAGCTTGTGCAGATATTTACTTGTATTCACGTATTTTAAGCATATTGACAATGTCCGTGTCGGGTAGCATTATGTTTCAATGTTTATTTTAATATCAATAAAATGACATAATCTTAGACTACGCAATTCAGTAGTAAATATTTAAGTAAGTAGTCCTTCAAAGCAATATTGATAAAAACAAAAGTTGTGCTATAAGCTTTTTGATGAAACGTATTAATGATGATAAGTAAAAGCAACACTTCTTTCTGAAAACAAAACGTACTTGAAATATCCACCTAATACCTATAGGTAATCCTTTTATTTTAAACAGCCACTTTTGAAATTAGAATCCATTGTTTATCGTAGATTCTACTTTATACTTCCATTCTTTCCCAGAGACGTTCGTCCGAGGAGAGAGTTATTGTTTTCATTTTACTGCAACCTCTTTGCACGTGACCACGGCGAAGCAAGAGAAAAAAAAAAGTTTATGAAACCATAAAGTAAACAGCAATGAAAAGGCTATGAAAGCGGTTGTTGCGGGGTATTCGAAAAAAAAAACTTTTAAAACTTGCGCAATGAACTAAGATGAAAAGCTTCTGGACTGGCAGGCAATAAATAAAAAGGAAAATATGAAGTTATTGAACTTTGCATGTAACAGTTTTGTTGGTACGTGTACAAGAAAACTTCTGAATAAGCTTTTGACCACCATCCTGCCTGATGTTAAGCAGCGATGTGGTCTACAATGAAGCACATTTTGATCATTCACCTACTTGCTAAACGAATGAACGATGAATGGTCTAGAATATTAACTCTACACGGTAAGTAGGAAACATACTCTTTTAGGCCAAAGTCTACTATATCCGTAGGCCCTAGTGAATCAATTCCCCGCAACGTAAAAAAATTGACCTCGTCTCACAAAAAGCACAACCAGTTGATCGAGTTTGTATGGGTACATTAAATAAATAAATATTTTACAACAACACATACATTGCCTTCATCCCCTGTTAAGTAGCTAAAGCACTTGTGTTATGGAATTCAGTTTCATTTTCATTTCATTCATTTTTCTTTTAAATACATCCTTATATAAATAAAATACCCAGACACATCCAACAAGTACTTAAAAGCTCATTACTGAAGTACCTGTCAGCGGCAGAAATCAAACCCACGACCCTACGGAATAGAGGCAGACATGCTGACCACTACACCAACGGGCCCGCCCGTTGCTTTTATTTATTGTTACAATTTCATGGAAGATTGTGAATGTCGAAAATCGATGGCTTGTCAAGTATATAAATAATAATATACAAATGTTATTAATCTAATATATAAAATTTCCATGTCACAATGTTAGTTACCGTACTCCTCCGAAACGGCTTTACCGATTTTTACCAAATTTTTTATACGCGTATTAAAAGGTCTGAAAATCGGCTACTATCTATTTTTTATGCATCTACCAGTTGTATTTCTACCAATCCACGGGGAACAAAGGTAACTTATTATGGCAAAACAAATGTTTGCCGGGACAGCTAGTATTAAACTACATTTTATGTTTTGCCTTAATAGGCAAGTAACGGAGCAACTGTCAGGAGTTCAAAAGTGTTTTTCCTGTAAATAACTATGTATTTAAAACAAAGTAATTATAACGTAGGGTAAGGAAAAGCAGGAAATCCGCTAAAACATTTATCTTCGGATTTGTGAGCGGTGTAAAATACCTTTGTTGCAAAGTTTTTAATTAAACCGGCGAAATGTTCTGCACGAATTTTAATATTGCAGTAAAAATAATGTTACCTACAGACTTTTCTACACCGCTTGTTAGTAATACCTCTAAATACTAGTGTTTAGCATATACCCTATTTACACAAAGAAAACAGACTTGACGTCTTTTCCCAAAGTAGGGTAAGGTGAAGGCACTTGCTAGCCAATGGCCACACACAATAAATACTTATACGGGTTATTAATTACTTTGATCTAAAAAGAACTGATTAAGGAACAACTGGGAATAAAGGTGGCGAATAGAATACATAAATAAAATAAAATAAATAAATATGGCCGGGACATTTTTACACACGGTCACCTGACCTTTAGTATTTTGGTTACCCGACCTAATAATAGAGTTAATGCTAGATATTATTTTGTTGTACTCACGACATAGGCTAACGAAGGTCCTGTGTTTTGTGCGTGAGTAGATAGGTACCTAGGTACCTGTGTTTTGTAATTACAAGTTACCTATACATATGTGTCAATCCTTGGGGATTTCACATCATCATCAAGCCCATAATTGTCCACTGCTGGACATAGGCCTCTTCCAATTTTTCACATAGGTCTTATGTTTTATGAAAAATACGCAACAACCAGTTTCAATAAACCCATTAGAACTACCGTGGTATAAGTGAAACCAGATTTATTGGTAAGGATTTACAAGTCAAACGATCCAGCCAACTAGCTTACTGCTCAGCAAGTAAGAAAATGCTAAGGAGCTCTAAAATTAAACGGCAGCTGATTTATTCGATCGTAAAGTGTCGAGACGTCAGTAAATAGCAAGCAAACATGGCTTGAAACGTTCTCCTAACACTCTTTAAGACAGCGTCGTAGTGATGTGAAATGGCCTTAGTTGTTTTAGTTATTCAAGAAAGCTGGACTCTACATTGTCTATAGTAAACTAGGTATTATAAAGTGAAAATAATAAACTGTACATCAAAATTACTAACTTGCACACCTAAAAAGCCAAAGTTATCATCAGAATGGCAATTAGAAGAGCAAATCAGTAATTTTGTCGCTAAGTCAATATTTTGGTTAGGTTAGGTTAGACTTTTTTGATGGACGTTTAAATACTATCCATTATAAAGTAGCCGTGTGGTGACGGCGAATAGAATACATGTGTCACCACCCCAGACCGAGGGAAATCTCCAGAGGACGGGCAGCAGCGCTCTCTGTGAGTTAAACCACAACACCACTGCGTTCGCCCATCCGGCTGCTAAGCGTGGCGATTATTGGCATTTCCCCCCCCCCCCCCAAATGATCATAGAAATCATTGGGGAAGGCCCTCGTCTAGCAGTGCACATCATGTGGCTGATAATCTACTATATAAAAATAAGTCGGGTTTTCCTCCCTGACGCTATAACTCCAGAACGCACGAACCGATTTCCACGGTTTTGCATTCGTTGGAAAGGTCTCGGCCTCCGTGAGGTTTGTAGCACAGAAAATTCAGGAAAAAAATCAACAGAAAAGCGGGTAAACGAAACGAACCGGTGGCGAAACGGAGTTCGCCGGGTTTGCTAGTAAGTATTATGAAGAGGGAAGATTTAATTATTTGTTTTATTAGATTCTGTTTTGTTTGAAAATTCCGCATGCATTCCGCATGCAACCTACTGAATTTGTCTAAGTTATGGATTAACATGACGAGGTTTTTATCATTTTAACACGCATTTCAGAAATCGTCTCTACTGAAAATCACGCGAAACAGAAAAGCCGCATACTGAATTTCCGTAACGGCAATGGATTAAATTAAATGCAACATTGCATTTTTCAATTTAACTATTTGCCATTTGTTTTAATGGTTGTTTTTGATGGCGGTGCTTTTGGTCCTACTTGCGTCATCTGGTACGGGCTGAAAATCAGCGCTTCGGGTGCGAACCCGAGCACAAAGCTGAGTCAGATTCCATTTAACTGCGGCTGTAGCGTACCGAGCAGGCAGTAATGATAGGTACTTTATTGTGTTTATATTTTGATTTCGTGTTGTATTTTTTTTAAATTTCAGGCACAGATTATTATTATGTTTAACATTGGAACGCAAAAACCTCTTTTGTATTTGTGCTCTCTTTCTACTAATACCGTTAGAGTAGTGTAGGTATATCAGTTTTTCAAGCAACTGACATTTTGCACGTTACATGCCAATAAGTAAAAAAACCCTCTGCGCATAGCACCTATACTTTGCTTTGTATTCTGAAACAGTAATCAGGCCCCGTACTACGATGTCATAATAGTAATATTTTTCTCGCAGTGTGACAAGGATAGCGCTAGATAAGTGGTATAACGCTGTCACTGTCAGACAGCGTAAACACTTTTAACAGCTCATGGTACGTGGCCAGTACTCAAGTGTCGCTTGAGCGCAGTACTTCTCTTTCACACAAAAGCACTTAGAGCGAGACACACGTTACATGAGCATACATCTATACTACAGACTGATTTTTGGGGCTGCCGTTCAATTTTAAGCCTAATTACAAAGAGTTGTTTACGAAAAAGATAAGATCATAGTGTATTAAATAACACCAATTTCTTTTCTCGCAAACTTTTCACGATTTGCAAAATGGATAACAACAATAATGCAAAATCAAAAAGAATACAATTTGGTACAGTTGTGCACAAATTGGCCATAGAGCATCAGCAATCTCTCTCTATCACATTATTATGAGCGAGAGCACGCTACTTTGCGTGTACTTTGTTAGTAGTGCGCGCGTACATGGCAACGAGGATTACACTACCGGTATATCAGACAGAAATAGGTACACAACACTATGATACTTCACGTGTGATAGTCACATAAACAGAAAATAACGACTTTATTCGACATCATTTTCATAGCGCTGAGTTCTGCGTAAATGTTTGGAAGTAAGTGTAAACTGTCTCCATTGAAAAGTTGTTTTCGTGACCTGATTTGGACGAGTAGTGAGAGTGCACAAGGGTCACGGGTGCGATTCCCTCTGCCGACGACGTGGTAAAACTGTTCATAACAGAGGTATATATATTACATATAAATGAATTGATGTTCGTTAGTCTTGCTAAAACTCGAGAACGGCTGAATCGATTTGGCTAATGTTGATCTTGAATTACACGTGGAAGTCCAGGGAAGGTTAAGAGGGGTACAAAGGCGACTTCCCATAGCAGAACAAATGTTTGTCGAGATAACTAGTAAGTAAATAATAATTCCCATCAAAAATTGCCATTGAAAGTGGGCCAAGTTCTTCAAAAACATATGCCTATGAATGTTGTGATATCTAAAATTTCCGGCCAAGAATGCCTTGTTGTTGAATTTATAACATTCGGTATATTTATCGTTGTCCATAAGACATTAGCATTATTTTCGTAAAGTTACAATAATAGCTCAATAACTCTATCGAAATCCCTTTACGCTCTAGTCTAGTTGAAAAGGGCATGCTTCGGTGGTTTGGCCATATGGAGAGATTGGATGAAAGTCGATTGACGAAAGAGATTTATACGGGTGATGTAATGGGCCGGGTGAGTAAAGGTCGCCACAGAAGGACATACATCGATCAGATTGGTGATGTCCTGGCGGAAGTTGGCGTGAAAAGTTATCGAAACCGGAGGTCTCGGAGGGTGTGTCAGGACCGTGACAAATAGAGATCTGTAGTCTCTGCCTACCCCTCTGGGAGACAGGCGTGATATGTTTGAATGTATGTCATAAAAAATATAACGTTGACTAACTATAATAATATACATAGTTAAATTGTATTAGATCAGTTTGTCCGTTTTTAACGTACATTACAATAATAATAATCAATTTATTTTCACAAAAGCTGTTGTACACACATCAAAAGTGTCTAGGGATCAAGAACATTTTTAGCTCTAAAAAAATCTAATTTATTTAAATCAAATCTAATCTTCTGAATTGGTCTCTTACCTAATTCCCCATGCCTGTATTCTGACTTAACACTACATTTTAAATAAATTATGAATGAATTCAGTTTTTGTAAAATATATTCTTCATTGCAATTTTCTAAAATGTAATCTGTAATGTGGTTATCATCATCATCAACTCATACTTGTGCACTGCTGGACATAGGCCTCTCCAATGTCACGCCACTGTGATCCGTTTTCGGCTTTTCGCATCCAGCTTCTGTCAGATATCTTGCGTATATCATCAGTCCACGTAGTTATACAAAGGTATTAACAGTAGTCCTACTGCCTACACCGGTTCAAACACTGTTGACTAGAATGAGTGGTACATTTGAACAGCTTTTGAGACCTTCACTCCTTCACTAGCAGGGCACTAGCACAGTTCTAAAGTAAGGAATACGGGTTTGTATCTATACATAAATACAGGAACAAGCCCATCACCACGCAAAACCTACCTGCCTCTCGGCGTACGAGCCATTCTCTGGAGACGTGCGCGTCTACTTGCTTTTGCCTCTTTTCAACTCACACGTTTCCTTGACTCCATACAAATTATCTTTGCCCATCCCTGTTTTGTTGCCAACTCTCTCACTTCTGGGGCATGACGACCACAATTACGGAAACTCATCATCATCATCAGCCCATACTTGTCCACTGCTGGACATAGACCTCTCCAACTGCACGCCACTGTGAT
>SJJU01072879.1:0-10194 GCA_012932125.1 Conopomorpha cramerella | reverse complement strand
CATGGCCGAAACGCTGCAGGACCTTCAACTGATGCTGAATGACCTAGCTGATTCTTCTCTACGGATCGGCCTACGGATGAACTTGGATAAAAACAAGGTCATGTTCAATGAACATGTTCTACCGGAACCGATTTCAGTACACGGCACCGTTCTCGAAGTTGGTAAAAAATACGTATACCTTGGGCAGACATTGCAGTTGGGTAGAAACAACTTCGAGGACGAGGTGAACAGAAGAATTCGGCTGGGTTGGGCAGCATTTTGGGAAGTTACGTCGAGTCTTAACATCAGCGATCCCACAGTGCCTGAAGACAAAGGTCTTCAATCAGTGTGTCCTACCTGTAATGACATACGGGGCTGAGACGTGGACACTGACGGCACGGCTGGCCCACAAGCTCAAAGTCGCACAGCGTGCTATGGAAAGGGCAATGCTCGGCGTTTCTCTGAAGGATCGAATCAGAAATGAAGTGATCTGACAGAGAACCAAAGTCATCGACATAGCTCATCGTTTTAGCAAGCTGAAGTGGCAGTGGGCCGGCAATATTTGCCGTAGAACCGATGACCGTTGGGGAAAACGAGTTCTCGAGTGGAGACCGCGTCTCGGCAAACGGAGTGTAGGACGCCCTCAGGCAAGGTGGACTGATGATATACGCAAGATGGCTGGCAGAAGCTGGATGCGAGAAGCCGAAACAGATCACAGTGGCGTGCAATTGGAGAGGCCTATGTCCAGCAGTGGACAAGTATGGGCTGATGATGATGATGATGATGAGTAGATATTCAGGGTGACTTCTGTCAGTTATATTTTAGTACGTTTTTTGTTATTTGCGTAAGTTCTTCCTACTACAGACACAATTGTAACATGTAAACAGACAGTAAAAAAATAACTGTCAACTTCAATAATGTCTGCTTGACGTCAGTCACTTCACACACCTAATACAGATAGCGCGATCTGTCATAACTATGTCTTAGTTATGAAGGAAAATTCACCATTTATAAAGTAACCGTACAGTGCTGGCTATCCCATTTATTTCTGTATACACCCTAAGGCTTTGTTGTGAATACCTATCTGTGACACCTATACAAGTTATACATATATAATGTCACGCCTGTCTCAGACAGAGCGGTGGGTAAAGACAATCGATCTCCAGCCGCTAAGATTCTGGCACATCAATCTAGCTGCTTTTACTATCTTTTTTATACCTCTTTGTTCGTCTTATATTTATTATCAGTGCAGGTCTGTGTGATAAAGTGGCCTATGGCAGTTTGTTCAAGATATTTCAAGGAGAATAAAACCATACGTACTTCTTTTAATTGTCCATTTAGATGACGTATAGATACGACGATAGACGTATATATCCAATTTCATGCTCCATCAAAAAATTCCATGCTGATCTGGAATGTAAATAGAATCCATCACCTTCCTGTCTTTCTGGCATGCCGGCTATGGGCTCTAGAGGTTTAGGTTTATTCAGGCTATAGCTAGCCTGTATCTGAAAGTCCACACATATGAAAAATGGGCATCCGAAACACAAACATGTGTCGCTCCTGCAATGAGCCAGATGAAACTCCCGTACATCTTCTCAGTGAGTATGTGTGACCCCAGATGCACAAACGATTCACATATCTGGTAAAATATATACTTTCATCAGATGAGGTGGTGAATCAATAAGGTACTTACTTTTATAAAGGCGCTCAAAATTTATACTGAACTAGGTGGCGATCTCAATAGATCAGCAATGGTCGCAGTGATACCGGGCACAACAAGGCCCTGTAGAGCCCCACAACAAATAAAAAACTGAAAGCCCATATTTACATTCTTAACTCCTTATCATGCTAAATGTGGCCACCCTTCGACCTTTTGATCCTGAGTTTCTGTTCACCTTTTTCAGGATTACGGACGTGAGTGTATGTACACATGTATTTAAATAAATAAATAAATATATGTATGAGTATCACTGAGGTACTGTTAGGGCTTTTGTGCAAAAAATAATATTTAATTAGATACTATTACATATATAAGATTTATTTTCGAATTAATAATTGAAGGACACATGTTAGTTGTTGTAAAGTAACAGAACGTTTTATTGATTGAATGACGTTGGATAGTATCGGAAAAGTGTAAATATCAAATCCAGGTTTAAAAATACACTTTTAATCCCTAGATTGTCCACGTTTCACCAAGCGAATTTAAACCCAATGCGACAAGGGGTATCTAGGATTTCCCACAAATAAGGAGTTTATTTAAAAAAATAAAATCACACAAAAAAAAAGCGAACTCGAAGACGAACGATCATGAAGGAGTTCTCATCTCACCTCGTCATCTCTTTCGTTTCCCACTATCTCTGACGGATATTTTTCTTTTTATAAAATTTCTCTAACATTTAACCAAGCGAGCGTCTGTGGTCCAGATGGTCGGACACTTGACTTGCAATCGAGAGGTCGCGGGTTCGACCCGGCTACTGGACGTGTACCAATGGGACTCTTTTTCAGAGTCGTATGGTGAAGGTCAACATCGTGATGAATGTATGAACCCTATAACGGCGTTAGGCTCACACCCTGTAGCGTTGGGTTAAATACGCTTTGTGAACTTTGGGCATTTGCTGAGCAAGTGCCTCTGCCACTTTGAGATCAAAAGGCGTGAAGTGTATTTATTTAATTTTTTATTTCACATTTACCTAACATTGTATTAGGCAATATGTAAAGTGATTTCAATGAAGATTTCAAGATAAAGTTCTGAAATGGCAAGATATAGCTACAAAGAAACTTCCGAACTCTCGTTAGTTAGGGCTATTAATCATTTCATAGATTGATGCTTAAGTCTGTATTGAAAGTAAAAATAATTAATCATCTTTTTAATCATCTGTTGCGCAGCGAGGCTACTGCTTTAACATATACGATTTTTTAATGCTGCATTTCATCTACAGTCAAATAGAGAGTATTTTTAAAGTTGTTAAAGGCAATAAAATTAAAAAAGAACGTCATACAATATTGTTGTTTTATCTATAAGGTATATATAAAAATGAATTGATGTTCGTTAGTCTTGCTAAAAATGGAGAACGGCAGGACCGATTTAGCTAATGTTGGTCTTGAATTACACGTGGAAGTCCAAGGAAGGTTTAAAAGGTGTATTTCTTTCAATACACGCGGTGCAAACGTGACTTCCTATGGCAAAACAAATGTTTGCCAGGAACAGCTAGTGTTAAATATAACTAATTTTAGATTGAGATAACTTATGGAAGTTTTACATATGACCCGGAATTTTTGCTCACTAGTGTACCGCCAAGAGACGCTGTATAAATACCAATGTTTATTTTGTTCCACAACAGTTTTGTTTGTTGCAAAAACTTCCTTCGTTCGGGCCTTTGAGAGCTTATTTTCTTGTGAAAAAGAAAGTAGCTCAACCTTGCGCCGGGAGGGTTCCGCTTTAAAGTCCTTTACTTAGACGGTGTCTGCATGTACTTACCTTCTAACTTGAAAGAAACATTGTTGATGGGTCTGTTATTTTACATTGTCTTACACAAGTGTACTGTCCAATTTTAATCCTTTATAGATGCTCCCGGAACAATATTCGTACTTTTTAAATTTAGAACGCGGTTTACTCTATGAGTGATGGTCAAGGGATTTCTTTTGTAAAATAAACTTTGCCTTATAACTGATTTTCATCGGTTTGTGGTAACCGTGTTCGAGGCCCAAGAGATTTCGGGATTACATGCCGCAGGGGCTACATACGGTTCTTCTAGTCAATGAAAGAAGAAGAAAGAGATGGTTCAGAAAAGAGAAAGAGAGAAGGAGAATATTATTCTGAACCGCGAACGTATTTTATTTTTAAGCTAAAGAAAAATCAAAGAAGAATCAAGAAATTGTTATTATATAGACCGAAACTTTTTATTCAAAAGCGGATATAGCTAACTCTCATTAAATTTGTCTTAAAAGATTAATTATTCTTCTACAGTGTACAATACATTTAAACCTTTGTGCATCACAGAAGCTCACAAATAAAACGACTAACGATTGCAGAGGAAGATTGTAAATTAAAAATGTAAATCGAAGTAATAGCTGCAGGTATTTGCTGAAGTTTCGCTGTGCATTTTGCATATTATATTTACTGTATTCGAACGGAACTGAAATAAAAGATTCACAAATATTTAAAACATTTTTCATAACCGGTGTGAAATAGTACTTTAAGAATCTCTATAATGAAAATGAAATCAGCAAAAAGCAACCGTTTTTAATCCGTCGAGTGTTTTTTGTAAAGCACATTTCACTTTATACAAAGATATTCAGCACATTTCGATGCGATACTTTTCAGTACGACACTCGAACGAAAACAGCTTTCAATTGATTGAATGCTACTTTATGATTCATAAATTTACTCACTAGATAGAGCTGGATAGTCTGTATTTAGACGTGGTGAACATACACCATGGTGCGGACAGAACAAAGACCCTTAGGGCACAATTAACATGACATAGAGTAAATACTGTCATTATTATGATGCGTCAATATTTCAGTTACAAGTTGCTAGCTCATCATCATCATCATCAGCCACATAACGTCCACTGCTGGACGAGGGCCTCCCCCAATGAGATCCGTCATTTGGGGTGGAATGCCAGTAATCGCCACGCTTGGCAGGCGGGTTGGCGATCGCAGTGGTGTTGTGGTTTAACTCACAGAGAGCGCTGCTGCCCGTCCTCTGGAGAGCTCCCTCGGTCGTCTCTTACGACCCCCAAGACGGGAAAAGTTGGGCTGGGGTGGTGACACATATATTCTATTCGCCGTCACCACACGGCTGACCATGAATACCATGGCATACCATGAATAAACCTAAATCTCTAGATCCCATAGTCGGCTCCTAAGAAAGCCTGTATAAGGCAGACATTAGACGATACGTTTTGATCTCAGTTTTACCACAGTCATGATTGTGATTGACGGGTTTCCTATCGTCTAATATAGTGAATTATGTTTGAATAAGTACTAGTAGTCATCCCATAAATCATGATTGGTGGAATTGAATGACGCTTGCATGAGCGTCTAATGTCTGCCAAACACTAACTCTTGAGATTCAAGAGTCAACTCCCAATTAATTCTACATATTTACATTCAAGATGAGCGTGAAGTTCAATCCTAAAACTTCCAAAACCGTGTGTATTTGCAAGTGCAAAAGAGTTTCATTCTAAGTATTGAACATATGGACGTTATAGGGATAACACACCTTGTGGTATGCGGGTATCATATATATCAGATCCCAAAATAATCAGAACGTTCAGAATATTACGTATTTGTACTCTCTTTTAGTTCGGGCTAATCATTTCATAGATTGACATTCTTGTTTCTTTAAACTAAATACAATAAGATTATATTATCTATCCAAGTACTTACTTGTTACAGTGGGATATATCTAAGCAGTGCGCGGTTGACCAATAAAAATACAGTCTGCGATCTATGGCCGTTTTATTTATGCATATTAGATACCCTCCGTCCACTTGAAATCATTGCAAGGCTCTATCGATAATAATGTTTTTTGTGCTATACATGTTGATTCTGAAATACCCTTTTAAGCAGAAGTTTACTGTTTTTGTAGACGTCCATACTGAGTCCATTTCTGTTGGTCCGGTAGGGTCAATGCAAGTGCAAATCGATTTCTCCATACAAACTCGATCAGCTGATAGTGATTTTTTTATGAATGTCGATTTTTTTTCGTCTGGGAACATTGATACCTGCTGAAATGTACTCAGTGGGGTCTACAAAGACAGTATACATCTGCTTATAACCCTACGTTTCCACCGGAAACGGAACATGCACAAGAAAAAAATGTCCTTTTTTCTCCATATCTATCTGGCCATCTGTTCGTTAAATACGGCATAACCAGCGTACATAGATATGTTTCAAACAAGTTTTCATGTCAATGTTTGACCGGTGGAAATGTATGGCTAGGGTGTTTAACTGGGGTGGACGATCACCCCGAGGTGGTTCTCACAGGCGCTGGCCGCGCCTTGGTTGGGGCCTGAAAAATGTCCTCTGGGTGAAAGCCATCGGGAGGGTTTTAGTTAGTAGGAGTCTGACGCTACCCCGTCACCGTTCCCATAGTAGCGGGGTGTCCATGAGGATATCCCCCTCGCCAAAAAAAGGGGTAGGGTATTTCCTTTGGTTTTATTATCAAGTTGTACCTGTCTCTACATTGTTCCTAAAGTGAGACAATGACATAATGATAAATTTCACCATAGGTAGAAAAGCATACGCCGAGATATAGCTATACTATAGACAGTGGTTCGCTGCGGGATTTGGGTCCTTGTGCGTGTGTATATGATCTTAAAAATCCTGATTTAATTTGATGATTATTTAAGTAATTATTATTATGTACTTACAAAAATGTGAGCAAATTTTCCAAGACGCAAGTATTTCGAAATATTTGAAGTATTTCTTTCAACACTCTTAATTTGAAATATTCAAGAAAAAGGTATCGAAAGAATTTCATTTTAACAACAACAAAAAAAAAATGATTAACTCCTATAAAAATACATGTCGGCTCTCAGGCCGCAACGACCTTTGGAAATACTACCGTAATATCATATTATTAAAATACAATATTGACTTCACCACACCTTTGAAAGGACTTATCGATTCCCAATTCGCCGTCGATAATAAAAACGAACAATCTTCAACCAACTCTTTTTTTATAGAAACAAAAGCAATGGGACAACCCTTTGAATCGTCGCCTTGTCTTTCAATATCTGTTTCTATTTTATTTTCTTCTTTACGATCTTAAGTTAAGCACATAAACATTTTTACGATTATTTGCAAAGGTTCCCTTAAAATTATCGGACCTGAGAGAGTAGGGTCTGCCACATGCGTCCAATGTTCACGGATCTCTTTGTTCAGAGTATCTGAAAGGAAAGCTAGTGGCAACACTGAATGAAGCGAGTCTTTCGCGTACAGCCCCTTATCGGTTTGTGCGACGGCGATGTTGATAAAATTGTCGTTAAATAGTTAATTTAATGATACTACTCTGATGTACCAAATGAATAGAACTGTACAAGCCAAATAAGTGTTTCCCTTTATTGCTAAGGATGGGTTCGTGAAACTAATTAGTGTTTTTTTTTTTTAGATATTTTGGGAAGAAATAAATTTTATTGATACTTGAAACTGTTTCTGTTGAGTTTTTGAGAATTCTTCTCACCAAGAAGAATTAAATAATGTACTCTTTATTGCGCACTGTAAATTAGAAATTAATTCTAAAATTATCTCTTTATATATAAAAGAAAGTCGTGTTAGTTACACTATTTATAAGTCAAGAACGGCTGAACCGATTTGGTTGAAAATCGGTGAGGAGGTAGCTTAAGACCAGGAGACGGATATAGGATACTTTTTACCCCGATCCTGTGGGACGCGTCGCTATGTAGGTGTGAGGGTGTTATATTTTGTATTAAATACTGAAACAACGCGAATGAAGTCGCGGGGCGTCCGACTAGTTTTTAATATTTTCTTGCCGTAGCTTCTTTTGCTTGTTAAAGAAATTGAATTTGAAAACCTATCAAATAACATTCATATTTATGGTGTTCAAGTAGATTATTAATATTATGAAGGAGAATATTAATTGGATGTTTAGGACGAAAAACTTCAAAAAACGTACTGTATGGATTTCCATAGTTCACGATTAGAATGGTACATAATCCAGAGTGTCTAACAAAGGTTATTTTAGCCCGAAATTCTCTAGGGAACGGTGCGTAAACAAGACAGTAATTATGTGGGTATCTGAATAAGATACCCAATTTTCCTATCGACAGAGCGACTTTCTCAATATGTTTTTTTGTTGGAATTTTGCTATTTGAGGATTAGTCTTCTATGAATATCATCAATTACTTTCTATTCCCTTTGGATCTATTTTAGTTCGTTCATTCATCTCTCAATGTATCTTTTACCTACTAAAAACGGGTAGGAATAGATTAAAGTACACTTGTGAGCAAACATTCCGGGCCATGTAAAACTTCAATAAATTATGTAATGGACAAAATTTTAAAGTGGGTGGGTGGGCTTAACTTTCATAATAAAAATATATTTTACTTACATTTTTATAGTACTTTTCATTTATAATTTTTACTTAAAAAGTCGGCTTGTGTCAGCAACGTGTGACGTCATTGATTAGTGCATAATAATGATTACCTTAATGCAATGGTAAAAACTATTACTATTATAGAGCATAGTGCTAATTCGTTTGAATGCACACTACTTATTATGAATGAATACACTTCACGCCTTTTAATCCCAAAGCGGGGTAGGCAGAGGCACTTGCTAAGGCAAATAAATGCCCACGGTTCATCAAGCGTATTAACCCAACGTGACGGGGGGTGAGCCCATCGCCGTTATAGGGTTCACACACCTTTATACCAGTTATATAGTAGTTAGTATATATTATGTTTTTAAATAAACCCTAAACATGGACCATAAAATTAGGCACGTACCAGTGACGTCTTTACGCAATTTTTTTTTTAATTTTATGCAAATTTACCCATGGGGAAGATCTAATACTTTTTGTACAGTACCCTCAAGGGGAAATACCGAAACGGTTTTTTCCTTTTACTAGATTATGAAAAATGGTAATAATTAATACAAAAATGATAATAAAGAAAAATGGTAATTTTCTTTTTCGGTATTTTATTTCATTTAAAATATATCAACTCAATCGATAACCGGGAAGTGGCTACAATTTTACTTGCAAGAACTGATTACAAGCAAACTAACAGACCGGACAGGTGAAACTAAATAAAAGCTTGTAAAATACAGTATCTTTTACAACTTTTACTCAGCATTCTACCATTCCGAGATATTTAAATGTCTTGTCTACACAAAATTATGTGTGACCCGGAATTGTTGCTCACGTGTGTACAAATCGTCCGCATGTTTCTAAAATTAGGTTTGATTAATGTGGGGAGAAAAGGCTCATCACTATATTAGAAGGAACTTTGTTGAATGTGTTGGAAAATGGTACAGTGCGAAAATTGTAGGTACGAACGAGTATTATTTGCTAATCCATTCCCGGATTATTAGCAATTAACATCGTAACATATTTCACTGGAATCGGTTTGGTGCTTTATTTGACAATGGGATTTTAGAGGTATTCCTGTGTATTACACATAATGTGTTTAACATAATAAATATAAATAACACTTCTGACAGATTCATTTATCACCCAGCCCAAATCATTGATCGTACAAAGCTGAAATTATGGACGAAGGTTCCTTATATGATTTTTACGTGAGGTAAGAAAGGACATTTTTAAATTCAAGGGGGTAAAAAGAGTGGTAGAAGTTTATACAAGAAAAATGTTAATTTTGGATATACACTTCACGCCTTTTAATCCCAAAGCGGGGTAAGCAGAGGCATTTGCTTAGTAAGCAAATGCCCACGGTTCACCAAGCGTATTTAACCCAACGTGACAGGGGGTGAATCCATCGGCGTTATAGGGTTCACACACCTTGTGGTGTGCAGGTTTCATCACGATGTTGTCCTTCACCGTACGAATGTTGCGTACATAGGCTCTGAAAAAGAGTCCCATTGGTACACATCCAGCAGCCGTACTCGAACCGGCGACCTCCCGGTTACAAGTCAAGTATCCGACCAACTGGACCACAGACGCTCATTTTGGATATAATAATATGGTTCTTAAACTTGTTGGCAGTGTTTTTGAATAGAAATTAATACTAAAACTGCACGAATAAAATCGCGGGACGTCCACTAGTCTCTTACATATCGCTCAATCACTACAACAACGCGACGTCTCAAAATGAAACACTGTTGAAATAACAATCTTATTACTGTTACTAAGGATTCTTTTCACAATAACATGCGGGCCATTCGCATCCTAAACTACGTAGATACTTGTATAGCTCTATTCTCGGTTACACTGAGTGAATTCACAAGGGCTGCATTGTTTGCTATCAGTTGTAAAATGTGTTGACTTAGTTTTATTTCATTGTTGATATTTTATAATTTTTATTTTATAGAACTAATTGTTATTTAATATGTATATATATTGAATGTGTCTACCCTATCGCATTGGGTTTTACCTGTTATAACAGCATAAGGTTTTGAAATAAATAAATAAAATATTGTAATACACACATCAAAAGTGTCTATGGATCAAGTACATTTTAGAAGATTGCAATCAAGAATATATTTTACAAAAACTGAATTCATTCA
>SJJU01072878.1:0-31727 GCA_012932125.1 Conopomorpha cramerella | reverse complement strand
CAGGGCAATCCCCTCCTTAATACCTATCTCCTCTTCTTTACTATTGTTTAAGTTCACTAAATCTTACATGTGAGTAGCGTCATAGGGCTTACGCCCGATATTTTAATGTGATTTGTTGTGATTTATTGTATTTATGTGTAAGTTGTTTTTATCTTTTTGTTGTCCCAATATAAAATAAAAATAAGAAAAGGAAGAAAGGACAGTTTCTTTTGAAATTGGTGTATTTAGCACAAATCCTACTAATATTATAAACGTGAAAGTTTGTATGTGTGGATGGATGTTTGTTACTCTTTCACGCAGAAAGTACTGGACGGATTTTGATGAAACTTGGCAGTATTGTAGCTTATAAACTAGAATAACATATAGGCTATAGCTAGTTATCAATAAATTATCACACTATAGGTAAAACACATAGGTCAGCTAAAACGCAACAAACACAACCCTATTTATGTTTTCGTTGCTGTGTTCATGTAAACACATTTATTACTAGCCTATTGGATCCCACTGCAGGGCATAGGCCTTTCTTCCCTTTCTCCACTCTCCCCGATTCTGCGCTGACGTCCACCAGTTTTTGTTCTGGCGAACGATCTCGGCGCACCATCACTTCCTTGGGCGGCCCCGTTGTATTTTGCTGTTCGTTGGGAGCTCGCCAGCTCGTTACTTTATATGCCCAACAGTCCGAACGATTGGGCTGGCCACGTTGCTAAACACAAAATAAAGAAAAAAATAAGTGTACTAAACAAGGAGTCAAACCAAAATTTCCTAAGATAAATTAAAGATTGTGTTTTATTTTGTATATTGTAAAATACAGCTTAAGACCTACGTAATCGATATAGTGTACTTATAACTTGTATTTGTGTTTAAAATGACTTAAGTCTGTCAATAGGTTTATTAGAATACTAGCCCGTGGCTTCGCCCGCGTGGACTTCGGTTATATTGCGGTATAAAGGAATATAAATATTTTCCGGGATAAAAAGTACCCTATTATTAAACCGGACTTCTAACTATACGTCTGCAACATTTCAAAGCAATCGGTTCAGTAGTTATGGCGTGAAATCGGAACAAACAAACAAACTCACTTTCCCATTTATAATATTATAGTAAGATTAATTCACAGGCGTGACCTTTAAGGACATAAAAAAAAATGTCCCCTATGCTTAATTTTTTCGACCATCTTACACTAGGTGGCGTTAGCGTCGCGAATTTCTGAATGGCGCTATCGTTTGGTCAATACAGTGTCATATAAACCCGCTCCAGCATTTCATTCATCACTCTGGTTTCCCTTCAAAACGTATAAATCTTTCGCCTTTTACTAAAGATTTCCGTGGAGGGGAACACTCAAATGAGTCTATACTAATTTTTTTCAGCTCTGCGCAAGCGGAGCTAACAATATGTTTATTCCCTTCTGGCTGACTGATTCTGCCACTTACCATGCTTGATTAGGCGTTCGTTCGTTTGACTAATCTCTGTCTAAGCAAAGTATGGTAGTATAGGCTCACAGCATAGGGTATTCTTCGCTAAACAGAGTGTAAAAGGATCACTTTGCGAAAATAAGTATTTTAATGAAAATTGAGAAGACAGGAGTTAATCTCGAGATTCTTTTTAAATCCCTCGGGTGACATTAGCGACAACAATATAACTTAAAGAAAAAAGAACCGACTTCAACCAGTAAAATTTGACATATATGTGGTTTTCTCATGGATGCCATTGTTGGAACTGAACCATTTATACAGGACCAAACGGGAAGCACCAGCTTTCAAATAAAAAAATAACATCCAAATCGGTTCACCCAGGCGAAAGTTCTGAGGTAACAAACATAAAAAAGAATACAGACGAATTGAGAACCTCCTCCTTTTTTGAAGTCAGTTAAAGAGAAACTATTTTAAGTTGTCGAATAAGTTCCCTATTGCTCCGTAACGCGACCTATACTGCATGTCAAAGGACCCCGAGCAATGGTCTTAGATACGTTGTTGAGCTTTGCAAATGAGATGTACAATTACACACATCAAAAGTGTCTAGGGATCAAGTACATTTTAGAAGATTGCAATCAAGAATATATTTACAAAAACTGAATTCGTTCATAATTTATTCAAAATGTGGTGATAAGTCATTGATACAGGCATGGGGAATTAGGTAGGAGACTAATTCAGAAGACTAGATTTGATTTAAATAAATTAGATTTTTTGTTAGAGCAAAAAAGTCTTGATCCCTAGACTTTTTTGATATGTGTATTAATCTTGATTGTCAATGCATGCATCCCTCTGGGCTTGTCTTATAGTTAACTTTTTCCAATCCAGTTACATACAGGCAATATTATAGTTTATTAGCTCCGCTTGCGCAGAGCTGCAAAAAATTAGTATAGACTCATTTGAGTGTTCCCCTCCACGGAAATCTTTAGTAAAAGGCGAAAGATTTATACGTTTTGAAGGGAAACCAGAGTGATGAATCAAATGCTACAGCGGGTTTATATGACACTGTATTGACCAAACGATAGCGCCATTCAGAAATAGGCGACGCTAACGCCACCTAGTGTTATACGTAGTAAAATTACTAGTATTTTTTTTTATAGATTAATAAAAAATTAAACGAAATGAAATACATTTATGTATACAAAACACCACCGAGTCCTATACATAAAAAGAAGAAGCAGGAAAAGCAACAAAGGATAGGTACAGTACATTTCACACCCTTTAATTCCAAAACGGAGTAGGCGGAGGCACTTCAGTGTCCGTACATAGAAAAAGAAAGACAAGGTCATAGTTGCAAAATTTCGAGAAAATGAGTTAAATATGCCAAAACGTATAAAAAGAGTGTAGTACCCTGGAGATACTATATTTCTAAATAGGAAAGAGTAAACAAATATAAAAACAATTATTATATTTTATGTGTAATGCGAGATACGCGTTGACGAAGCTTGTGCGGATATTTATTTATACCCACGTTTTTCAAGTATATTGACGAAGCCTGTGGCGGATAGCATTCTGTTTCAATACTGTTCACTTAGATAATAAAATAAGGATAGTATGAAGTATGATAATATATTAATTTTAAAATTATTATTACCACATAAATAATAGAATTATTATTAGAATATTAATTGAGCAAGAAATCATAAAATAACTCTCCTGTAAAATTTTAAAAAGTGCAGTTATGCCCTTGTCTTACCGTTCGGTAAGATAATTTAAAAACGTCCTGCGTACGCAGTATAGCTTAATAGTTTAGGACAATTTAAGATTTCAATTTATGTACAAATTATATCACTACGTCTACTTAAAAATAAACACAAGCTAAAAGTGTCCAGATATTAGTAAGAAGTTAAATAACCTTTTTAATACGTTCAAATCAGTGGATTTCACGTATATAGATACCCCCAAGTCAGTATGTATACTTAATGTATATTCTCATCTCCAAAATGAAACTCAGTCGAATACAGAATAACAGATACACACATCAAAAGTGTCTAGGGATAAGAACATTTTTAGCTCTAAAAAAAAATCTAATTTATTTAAATCAAATCTAATCTTCTGGATTGGTCTCCTACCTAATTCCCCATGCCTGTATCAATGACTTATCACCACATTTTGAATAAATTATGAATGAATTCAGTTTTTGTAAAATATATTCTTGATTGCAATCTTCTAAAATGTACTTGATCCTTAGACACTTTTGATGTGTGTACATAACTGTACTTAATGTCTATTTTTTATAATTTTCAGATATTTCCTGACAGCGCCCCAGCACACGGCTATATTTGTACCTTTCCACAAAGTGGTGATGGCGTGGGCTAACTGAACCAGGTATTTTCACGTGTCGTAGATTCAAATTGTTTCCATGTGTATAGGTCCGAAGTTGGGACTCCTAACTCGAAGTTAGTACCTATTTAATGACATATAAAATGGTTTGTAAACTACACACATCAAGTGTCTAGGGATCAAGTACATTTTAGAAGATTGCAATCAAGAATATATTTTAACAAAAACTTAATTCATTCATAATGTATTCAAAACGTGGTGATAAGTCATTGATACAGGCATGGGGAATCAGGTAGGTGACCAATCCAGAAACTTTAGATTTGATTTAAATAAATTAGATTTTTTTAGAGCTAAAAATGTTCTTGATCCCTAGACACTTTTGATGTGTGTGTGCGTAAAAGTACTTACGTATAACCTTAGTGAATAAATCACTCGGTTTAATTAAGCAATGTACACATTGATACCAGGGGAATAAGTTGTAAGAAGTTGCGTCGCTCAGGCATTGTAGTGGCAAACGATGAATGAATGAATGATTGAATGAATATACTCTTTATTGCACACTGTACATTATGAATGTAAAAAACAATACAATGGAAAAATTGCAAAAGGCGACCTTATCGCTCATAGCGATTTCTTCCAGGTAACCTAAACGATGTGCATTGCTGATTTCGTTTATTCATTTCACTGTGGTCCGTGGTAAAACAGCGATGTACATCGTTGAAAGCTACAATGCCAGAGCGAACTACGAGACTTGGAGATTTGACCCCCATATAGTACGATAACATATTCCAGATACGTTCGCTCAAGAAAGTGGCCTATCAGTTTTGGTGGAACACTAAAACTAAAATATATTTGGGCATATGGAGAGAATGGATGAAAGTCGATTGACGAAAGAGATTTATATGGGTGATGTAATGGGCCGGATGAGTAGAAGTCGCCCCAGAAGGACATATACAGACCAGATTGGTAATGTCCTGGCCGAAGGTGGCGTGAAAAGTACTCGAAACCGGAGGTCTTGTATGAAAAGATGTATGAATGTAGATGAAGCGAAAGGGGTATGTCGGGACCGTGACAAATGGAGATCTGTAGTCTCTGCCTACCCCTCTGGGAGACAGGCGTGAAGTGTATGTATGTACTAAAACATCAACAAGGTAGAGTTGTCATATTGTGTCAAGTGGAAAATGAATCTTAAAGTCTTATGATATGATATTCATACGAGTTTGGATCTTAGAATGGTAGATCAGGTTCTTGGCAGATTGTGGTCCATGTCTTTGGGTTAGAGGAGGAGATTAGGAGAATAAAGATATTCTGGCTAATGCCCCTATAGTCTCACAATGAACAATGGTGGGAAATTGTAAAAAAAAATGTGGCTGATAAGCATGTATTTGTAAACAAGTTAGCAGAGAGCCCGCGAGGCTGCCTGTAAGTAATATTTGTCAAAGTGAAGTAAGTTTTATCTTGGGTTTATTTTACGGACAGCTGTCTCTGCCGTCTCTCTTCTCCGCCTCGCATATCCCGGCTCTCTGTTAACTTGTTTATCTAAAGTATATAATTTTTCAAAGACAATGATACAGAGTCACTCATGTACCTATGGAATGAGGCATTTTAAAAAAAATAGTTTGCTACTTTCTCAAAAGATGACGCTGTGTCTTAGATACTTTAGATGTGACAGTGTGAATTGTTGTTTAAAAAACATCTGTGTTATGTGAGTATGTAGGTATAATTTGGTGTACCTCATCACATACTACATTCATTGTAAGTAGAAATTGTAACCTACGTAGCTCTTGTAGAAATTTGAACTGCTTAGAGAAAAAAATGAACACTATTTTACGAGATTTTTCATAGTAAAATAAGTGAATTTTAAATGTTTGTAAAATTTGTAAACTACATAATTACCTATTACTTATTTAAATGTTACTTAATCGTGCTGCTCTCTTTCTGTCGCGTGTAATTTTGTTCAGTGACAGAAAACGTTTTTTAAATGTAATAAAAAAAAAACATTTTTAGTATTTTGGATAACGTAAGATTAAGGCTAACTCATACATAGCAATATGTACAGTACTATGCCTAAAAGTGAAGGACTATATGCCTCTCTTTCTTTCTTATATTAAACTATATGAAATTATAGGGAAGGCGATAAGGATAGAAACATACTATATTTTTCAAATCGATGTTAGCATTAGTTTGAAATATTTCTATTGAGACTCAATGAATGACAGGTACTTATTAGGGTGTCCGCACACGATCAATGTTGTCGACATTGTTTTTTTATACGCTTTTTTTAATGCCGTTGGCCGCGGGCGGTATTTCTACCACCTTATAAGTAAACGTGGTGTTTGTAATTTGCGACAAAGTTATTACAGTTCTACTGGAACTGGTTATTCCCAGCACAGCTGACGGTAATTGGTAATCTTGGTATGACCTCGGAATAGTCTTATTGCATTTATTGGTAAGGGCCTTGTACTTTTTAGTGCTCCCATCTTAAAAAAGTGTCCGTTTCATCTTTGATCTTTTTAAAATAAATGGAATGTGACTGTGTGTAAATGCGCGAAATTGTCACTAGATGGCGCTGACCACTCTCCAAACATTCTACCTTCGTTTCGGATTAGTAGATTTCTTTAAAAAAAAACATTTAATTAAAGGAACGAGTCCTAAGTCGAACAACCATAGACTTGTTGCATCCCTTTCGTTTCCCAATATCTTTGACAGGTTGATTTTCTTAGGAAACTCCTAAGAGTAACTACATAGGGAATGACAGAAATAGAAGCCTACTAAAATATAGCCGTCTCATTTTTCCCCACACAAAGTGTCAAAGCAGTGAAAGAGACACAAAAGTACGCAAATTTTCTACTGTTGTTATGGCTATCGACCATATAACTAATAGACTACTCAATGTTCTACATTTTACATCAAAAACTTCTGTCAAACAGATAAAGTGGGGAATGGGCGTGGCCAAAACTATGATTGGCTCATTCATTTGTGGTCGGCTGTCATTCACATCCCATCAAACATCGTTATGCTTGAACTAGGCTATGTGTTGCCAGAACACTTTCACTGCCTTACGGTTTCTAGTGGTCGATGGTTGTGTTTAAATTCATACAAATATGCTCAAATAATTAATGAATATGGCGTGGAAGGAGGGGAGAGAGGCCTTTGCCGTGCAGTGGGAAAATAGCGGCTCAGAATAATAAAAATAATAATAATTGGCCTACGAAAATATGACAGCTTTGACTGTTTCTGATCGTAGGACATTTCTTCATAGATGGGATCATCACCAGCCACATGAAGTAAAAGCAAAAATTATATAATTTAACTAAAATATATTATTTTTTAAATATACAAGCTGACTTCAGAGTCATAATTTCGACCAACATTTCCTAACTCAGAAAGTTATAGCGTTTCCAACAATATAATTGTTCTTGTGATCTCTCGGTCATCTTAATCTTGTTTAAATGTATCTTTTCTCATCCGACATTTACAGCAAAATATATGGTTAAACATTTATAATAAAGGAATCACTATGATTTGCTGAGTGTGAAAATGTGGGCCCGGATCATGATCTCCAAACCTGTGTATTTTTTAAACAATGATTTTATTAAATTAAATAGTCTTTAATGAAAAAGGGCCTTACCAGTAAACGCAATATGGACTATTGTTCATTGCAAGCGTAAACTCTAGTCATATTAATTTAATGTGTTTTATGCTGTGTTGCTCATTATTATAACTTGTAAACGGTGCTTTAATCATTACTATAATTATTTTGATAAGTATATATTTTTTTATGTTAGTTTGTGATATATTTTTGTATGTTTGATGCGGTGATTTACTTATCGGCATATCATTTGTTGTGCATGGCATTTAGGCCCTAATGGTGTTAGAATTTGCATTACCTCTAAGGTTTTGATTAGCGTACTTGTGGGATTGTAATATTTTCAAATTCAATGAAGTATAATGACCTATACAATTGCTCAGACATTTACTATAAGGTTACTTTAAAATGGGGTTATGTGGAAAACGGGGGGCATTTTGGAAAGCCTGATTTTTAAAATTCAATATATGTTCATTTGGAAAAGGTAGTTTTCTGATTTTGATATGGCTACATTATTAATAAGTTTATCGGATTTGATAATTACTGCGTGTAAAAGTACCCCGAGCAATGGTCTTAAAAACGTTGTTAGGCCCGTCAATATAAACAACTTTTGCGGGGAAACGCAAACAATTTTTTCATATCCATACAAAATAGACAATTTCTTCCCTCGGGGGATAACATTTTGTACGGGTATTGTATTTTTTTTTTCTTTTTCCCGCATTGTTGCCATAGTAAAAGTTGTTCATATTGACGAACCGAACAACGTTCCTAAGACCATTGCTCGTGGTCATTTTACTGCATGTAAAAGGTAATAGTTAAGTACTTAAAAAAAATATCACAATGGTTAAATTATTGTAGTAGAGAACGTTCGAGGACTGAAAAAGTTTTCTTATTAACGATTTACAAATTCAAGACTTAACTCAAATTTCAACAATTCAGATAACCGATTTTCAAAATGTGAGATTTCCATATAAACTCCTGTTTCCAAATATTCCCATTTTACTGTACCTATAAACTATTAATCTTCAACCCACTATCCGATAACCTTTTTATGGGCATTATTGATTGAATACTGCGTGTAAATGGACCCCGAGCAATGGTCTTAGAAACGTTGTTGGGCTCGTCAATATGAGCAACTTACTATGGCAATAATGCGGGAAAACGCAAAAAAAAATCTATTCAAAATAGACAATTTTTCCCTCGGGACATTTTATATGGGAATTGAATTTTTTTTTCCCACATTGTTGTCATAGTAAAAGTTGTTCATATTGACGAGCCCAACAACGTTTCTAAGATCATTGCTCGGGGACCTTTTACACTCTGTATTGCTAGTACAACTAATTTTTATACTTGAAATGAGTGTTTTAAAGTTCGTAGCTCAAATAATTTGTGTGTTTAATATAATAACTTTGTTATGTAGAGGTTCTCTGGTTCTAAACAATGTATAAATACAATTAAACGAAATATAATGTATAATTAATAAATCTGTGAAATACTTATACTATATGTATACTTATGTGCCTAATCGTCTGTGGTACATTAGTGAGATAACTTAACAATCTTGGTTTGGATTTGTATGCACTTTCTATTATGTACTGCCCTATTTATTATAGTTATATACATAGGTACCTATGTATTTTTCCAATAAGGAATTATCAAACTCAAAAAAAATATTTTCTAGATGTCGCTAGTAGGTGATTTCTGTCAGTTATATTTTAGTACGTTTTTGTTATTATTGGGGTAAGTTATCAGACACTTTTGTAACATGTAAACAGACAGAAAAAAAAATAACTGTCATCTTCAATACTGACTTGAAGTTAGTAATTTCGTTGACATTTGTCCACCTAGTACAACTAGCGCCATCTGTCATAACTAAGAGAAACAGGGGCCCTGAAAATTCCCCATTACTTCCGTTCTAAAAATCAGATCCCCAAGAGTTGACACCTATGTATAGGTAAGTTGTCTACGATATATAGGTACCTTCATATCTACTCACCCACAAAACACAGGGCCTTTGTTAGCCTATGTCGTGAGTAGGTACAACAAAAAAATATCTAGCAATAACTCTATTATTACGTTGGGTAACCAAAATAAGTACTAAGGTAGGCAGTGTCTTTTTGCCTATATGGTGTGCACGCCGCTACTACATACCTACAAAAAGTATAATCTGCTGATCGAGTTATTATTTCCGAATCCTGTATAATTACTGTTGCTTTGGAAAGTCTTTATTATTTCAACGATAGCTGTAGGTAATTAATATAAACGATAGTTTGAAATACAAAAGTGTCGTAATTTAGTAAAAGCACTATCTGATCTCAGCTACGATAACTGCTAATTTAAATACTTATTTATTTTTCTACCTTAATGTAGTTGAATTAATCTAGTCTATTGCGCGTGTAATCTATGGAGATGTTTTATATTTTTTACTTTAAATGTGTTACGGAAAAATCGGTACTAAAAATATTGTAACAATGGCCTATGCATAAATAATTATATCTGTATAGTGAAAATACCTACGGAAATATACGCCATGGGCAACTCAGCCCACATGAGCTGTGCCCGGGGGCTGAATTAACCACATACATTTAGTCAACTCAACCTACTAATACATCGCTCTACCAATGGGCTAAGGTAATTCCTTTAAACCGCTTATGGCACAACCCGTACGGTGAGCCTTATTGGTGGCTTTCTACGCAGCTCAGTCTATTGTGAACCACTTATTCCCTTTTCTTAGTATTAACAGCACACTTAGTTCATTGTGGGCCGAGTCGACTAACAAATCAAAAAGTATGTGGTCAATACAACCCGCGAGTTAAAATATGTGGGCTGAGTTGACACTGGAATCTAAATATCGCACAGTTAGAACAAAAGTGACACAAAACAAAGTGTGTCTTTTTATAAAATTGAACCTTAACATAAAAGATACAAAATTTAAATTTCAAAATCGGCTTTGGGTCCTTTTTGTTCTAACTATGCGATATAGTAGTGTTATGTATGACGTTGTGAATGTGCCAAATATTGGCAAGAAAAAAAATTTAATTACTCATGTCACTGACTTCTTCATATTTTATTTAAATGTCGCATCGATATTTCCATGAAGAATTAGCAAAAAAAGGTTTCTTGCTCACCTAATTATAGAATAATTAGGAAAATATTGCATACCTTGTAATATCGATACTTTTTTAACGATACCTGTGTAGGTATTTGTATTGTAGAGGTCAGTGAAGTAAATATATATTAATCTCCTATAAAACATTACCAAAATGATACCACTATATAAATATTGTACAGATATTTCTCATCGGAATTTTGTCCTCGATTGCTGTTTTAAATGTGAAAAATAAACTTTAATCATATAAATAACAAAATGTTTAATCGTTGGATGTCTTATATAAAAAAGTATATTATTATTGGTACATAATATGTCTTATTCAACCTAGGCAGTCTAATTAATACTTGTGTAGAAAACATAGACTTGTCAACTGTTAACTAAAATCTAAATGAAAAATCTATTTTAAATATCATTGTATGTAATATATGTTAATCGTGCATACGAGAATAAACAAATACTTTTAAAATATCAGAAAATACCCTTTATTTTAATCAGCGGTAAATATTTTTTTTAATGCTCTGTGAACAAGCGTTTGACTACCATCCTGTTTGATGCTAAGCAGCGATGTGGTCTATTGGAGCACACTTGTTCATTAGGTACCTATTCACCCCAGTGACTTGAAGACCTCCACACTATATTGAGCAGGAAACACAGACTCGGGCAAGTCTTTCCATATCCTGGCGGTTCGTACTATGAAAATAACACTAAGTAGTTGGAATAAAACAACGATTAAGTTACGAAAAAAGAATTTAATAAAAACATTTGCTAGTATTTAGCCTAAAGCGTACATAATAGTTTAGAAAGGAAGTATAAGAGACAGGTGAAGAGGACTGAGACAGAAGAGAAATAAGTGTAGAAATAAAAGGATAATTGATTAAAACGTATTGAAAATAAAATGGTACAAAATATAATAAAAGCGAAAGATTTGTTAGTAGACAGCTCATGTTTTAATAGATTTATGGGCCCGTTGGTGTAGTGGTCAGTATGTCTGACTCTGCTCCGTAGGGTTGTGGGTTCGATTCCCACCGCTGACAGGTGATGAGCTTTTTTTTTTTAATGTACTTGTGGGACGTGTCTGGGTGGTTTATTTATATAAGTATGTATTTAAATAACAAAAAATGTAAATAAATACGAGTATATCTCGTTGTAGTAGTAGGCATGAAGGCAATGTGGGGGTTGTTGTGAAATGTTTTAATAGAAAGAAAAATATATTTAAAATCGTGTATGTATAAAAATGGAGTAGTAAAGTGCTTAATAATGAATTGTTTAAAGTTCATAAAATGTGAAGTGTAGGTGTTGTTTTTAATTCAGAGTTTGTATTGAAAGATAGTGGAAAAGAAAGTAAGATGTAAAAAACAAGAGTAGTACGAAAGGAAGTACGAGAGTGTATAGCAATAAGAATAGAGTAAGATTGTAGAAGAGCAGATAATCATTTGATTCTGTCCAATGATAACGTAAGAAAGGAAATTAAGAGGAGAGAAAGATTAAAATAAGTGGAGATAAGGTAAACAATAAGATTAGTATTAGATTTGGTATACGTTCTAATACATTAAGAGCAGGATGAAAAAGAAGGGTTTTAAAAAATATAGTGTGGGTTCATACACAATATTTTAAGACGAGTGAAATAAGTTAAAATATACAAAGTATTATAGAAGGAAGTACGAGAGTGTATAGCAATAAGAATAGAGTAAGATTGTAGAAGAGCAAATAATCATTTGATTCTGTCCAATAACAACGTAAAAAAGGAAAGATGAAAATAAGAGGAGATAAGGTAAACAATAAGATTAGTATTAGATTTGGTATACGTTCTAATACATTAAGAGCAGGATGAAAAAAAAAGGGTTTTAAAAAATATAGTGTGGGTTCATACACAATATTTTAAGACGAAAGAAAGAAGTGAAAATAGTCAAAGTGATATAGCTTAAGAATAATAAACTGAGATCAATATAGAAGTAACAAGACGAGGAGATACGAAAAAAGGAAATATTGGTAGATTACGTGAAGGAAATGAAAGAATAAGGAATAGGGAAAAAAGAAGAAGAAAAAGATAATGGAGATAAAGAAAATAAAGATATGCGTTATGAACAACAGTAAAAGTGCATATGTAACTACTTATATAAAATGTATCTACGTATACATTAAATTGACGGACCCGTTGGTGTAGTGGTCAGCATGTCTGCCTCTGCTCCGTAGGGTCGTGGTTTCGATTCCCACCGTTGACAGGTGGTTAGGTGATGAGCTTTTAAGCACTTGTTGGGTGTGTCTGGGTGTTTTATTAATTTAAGTATATATTTATTTATTTTAATGCAAAGAAGTCATTTACATATTTAAATGAAAGAAAATATATAAGTAAATATATCTCGTTGTCTGATTTCCATAACACAAGTGCTTTAGCTACTTAACATGGGATGAAGGCAATGTGTGTGTTGTTGTAAAAATATTTATATTTAAATATTAAAAAAAATATTTATAGTACCTATTAAGAAAGGTAGTAAATAAAGTAATAGTAGCAAATAGATTAAAAAATACGAAGTAAGACTGGAAGATACCTAATCGAAAATATATATTGAACAGAACGCCTTTTAATGTGAAATCGGAATAGGCAGAGGAGATTTCTTAAGTGCTCAGAGTACACCAAACGTACTTAATACTGTAGGTGAAGTTATAAGGTTCACATATTTTACAGCGTTACAAAAGCTTCGTGTAGATATATATAGAAGAAAGAAGAGAAGAAAGATAGTATTGAATATAAGAACGGAAAAATAAATAAGATACAGTGTAGAAGAAGAACATAGAAGAGAGAAGGAAAGGGGAAGAGGAACAGTAATAGATGAAACCAGAATAGTCTTGATTCTAGATTAGGAAATAATTTAAGAGAAGAGAAGTAAAGAAAGAAGAGTAAATAGTTAGATGAAAATATAGATACTCTTGTAAAATAAAAAGAAATATAAAGTCATAAAAATTCAATTTTATACGATTGAAGTTAAGAAGTGGGGACCAAGAGAAGAAAATATAAAAATAAAGGTAGATACAACATAAAGTAGAGTAAACTAGTAAAGACATAGGTGATAGGTAATAAGTGAGAAGAAAGAAGAGAGAAAGAAGAAAGCCAAGAAAAGTTACATAGAACAAGTAAACAATACAAAATAAAAGTATAAAGATGGAAGGCATAAAATAGGTCAAGTTAAATGTGGAAAATAAGTAAGTAAAGAATTCAGAGTTTTACATAATATATCAATGTACAATGACAAAAATATTACGTGTTGCGAAAATAATCCCACACAATACTCATGATAGTGAATGACGAAAAATGTTATAAGGTGATGGAACTCGATACGATGTTCTGCGCTGCGAGATTGCTCACTTCAGCTCTCCAATTTGTAGTCTCATTCATCTCGAACGATTGTAACTTCCTGTTGGTTCTTAAAGATAATAACTCTAGGAAACTAAAAAGTGTATAAACTGCAGTGAAGATGACGTGAAAGGATGAAAGAAAATGATGATGCTACGGATAAAATTAAGATTGTAGTGGAAATTAAAGAATGAAATTAAAATACAAAATGAAGAATGTAGTATGTAATAACTTTAGAAAAAGAAATAAATATGTAAAGAATAGAAAGAAGAGAAAATAGCATGCATATAGGTACATATGTATATGAAAACAAATACATAGTAAAGTATACGAAACAATAGTAGTAGGTATAGACAGAATTATAGACAAAGTAAAAAATGTATTGTAAATAAGAAAGGAGGAATGGAGGAAAGAGAAAGAATAGAATAAATAGTTTAATTAATTAGAGAAGAAAGCATGGTTTGATATCTATATATTAGGGAATATGATGAATATGAAGGTAGGTACATAGAGGAAAATAGAAATAGGAAGACGAGAGGTGAAAAATAAGTAAGAAGTAAATAGAGTAAGAATGGAAATGTTAT
This sequence comes from Conopomorpha cramerella, assembly GCA_012932125.1. NCBI lineage: Eukaryota > Metazoa > Arthropoda > Insecta > Lepidoptera > Gracillariidae > Conopomorpha > Conopomorpha cramerella. The sequence goes on along the minus strand of SJJU01072878.1, from coordinate 17,338 downwards.
TTAAATCGTAAGTATAGATAGTCATATATTTAGAATAAAAGAGGAAAAACATAAAAATAGAGATAGGGAAGAATTAGAAATATATACTATATACAGGTATAGAAGATCATCTTATATATGAAGAGTCAGCAATATCTAGAGAGATTTTAAATATGTATAAATAGGTAGGTTGCCCCTAGGAAGGTGGGTATAGTATATGAATATAGTAATATAATATATGGAATGAATAGAGAAGTGAAGTCAAGTGAAGCAAGTGTAGAATAAACGGAAATAGTAGAAGGTGGTGTATATTAAAATTTAGATACAGAAAGATATAAATGGTGCGTAAGTATGTAATGAAAAGTAGAAAGTGTAGTGATATAAAAGATACAATTGCGTGAAAATAGTCCGAGTGATGGTTAGCATACAGGTGTAGTTACGTAGTAAGGTGAAATAAATAGTAGGAAAAGATAGAGTGAAATGAATGAAACAGATAGAAATGAAATTATGAAGTTTATGCAAAAGTTACATAGATATGAGTAAAATAAACACGTATAAAGTAATTATAGAGAAGTAGACAAAAGTATCACAGAATATAATAAAATATTTATATATATAACTTATTTTACTATAATTTCTTGAATACAAAGAAGATAGGAGACAGTATCAGATATAAAAGTATAAGAATTAGGTAAATAATGACAAGTATCAAAAACAACTTTAAATAAAGGTAAGAAAAAGTAGCCAAGTAAGTATAAAGATAGATAGTGTAGAAGAAATAATAAAACAGATATAAGTACAGTATAATAAGAAGATAAATGGTAGATAGATAACAAAGTATTGTCGGAAAGTGAAATAGAGCAAGAAACAAAGTAAGAAAAAGTATAGAACAGTGAAGAGAAAGAAGAGATTAAAATAGAAAGAAAGAAGAGAGTAGGAGAAGAAGGAAGTAAGCTAGAAGTAACTATAAAACATGGTTATAAAGATGACAGATAAGAAACAAGATAGGAACAGGTAAGAGAAGACGAGTAAACTATTATGTACGTATCACAGTGTTCTTTGAGTCAAAAAACAACAATCTTACAAACTAAATAACAAAGAATACAAAATGTAAAAAAAAGTCGCAACAACGTTGAACTGTCCGTCTGAAACAAATGTGCGTCAATCCAACATCACTAAACTAATATCACTTTGCTAATACTGTCTTTGGTTACTAAAAAAAATAACTATCACACCGAACATGCAACTTATGCATCGGCAATTACTTAACAATATTTACGAGCAGCAAAACAAGTTGCTCTTTATCACTGAGAGATGGCGTTACTCTGCTGTAGTGCGCCATCTGTGTAGCATTCAAGGAATTGCGATCGCTTGCATTACTTTCTGTAGCTGTCGCCGTGATTGTTTATAGGGTAGTCGGCGTACCAACCGAAGGCGCCGTTGTCCCCAGTATGGGCTCCAAAGTCTAGGTATTCTCCGAAGTCAGGAGGTCTTGTTTCGGCGTGTGAGGCTTCCGTTTCCGCATCGGGTTCTTTTGCAGGTGCCTTTTGCTGTTGCTGTTGTTGTTGCTGCTCTTGTTGTTGCGGTGCCAGTTCTACTTCTGGAAAGATAAGGGTAATATTACAATGAGAACAAAGACTACTAATATATACACAGACTAGCAAACACGGCGAACTCCGTTTCGCCACCATGATGAGAGATGGCTTCGTTTCGTTTTCCCGCCTTTCTGTTGAAGTTTTTCTTAAATTTTCTTTGCTATAAACCTTACGGAGCCTAAGACCTTTCCAACGAATGCAAAACCGTGGAAATCGGTTCGTGCGTTCTGGAGTTATAGCGTCAGGGAGGAAAACCCGACTTATTTTTATATAGTAGATAATGGTCAAGTGACAGCTGTATTAGGTCAAGTGCATCTGTTATGGATACACGTATGTACAGCTGCAGAATTGTATATACCTACCTACTGTCAAAATCAACGACTTCGTGTGTAAGATTTAATGCACTTCTGGCTCTTTTTGACCGGGTCATCAATCGACAGTGTTAGAAGTTTATTGCTCTGGCAGTTTTTGTCGAGATTTCTCTCAATCTAAGGATAGATCTTATACAATAGATCATGGACAATACTTCTAATAGTACTTACTTTAAATTACCGTACTTCTACATTGAATACAACCATAATACGTGCAGCTAGAGCAAAAGTGACGCAATTCAAAATGTGTCATTTTATAAAATTGAACCTTGACATAAAGACATAAAAAACTTAAAATCCGAAAGCAGCATGTTTCGTTCTTTTTTGTTCTATGTATGTATTTCGTTCTATCATCAATTTACCGTTTGAATAACTTATATAGTTATTAACATTTGTATTTACACCGACAATTACTTTGCAATAACGAGCGTTGCAACGCATTCCCAGTAGGTCCTACCGATTATAATCAAACTTGCGTAACTTACTTAACAGCCAGCCATTTATGGCAGCACGAGCGTGAAAAATACACTGTGCATAATTCGATTGAATCGAAGAAAGTGGGTCAAATGACGTCGACCTTAATTCAAGGGCAAGAAAGCAGGTTTTTAAAGTTGCATGAACTTAGAATTGGCTTTACTGAGTCTATTACACTCAGAAGATAAACATTCGGTCTGCTCAATGACCCAAGTCGGATAAGTTCATTTGATGTCACAACTGAAATGTGATTGGTGATATTTTTTTTACCACATTTTCCGTGGGAAAATGTTGGATAGGTATCTACGGGCGTCTCGCAAAAAAGGTCTACCGCCATAAGGCAGACATTGGACGCTATGCAAGCGTCATTCAATTCCATCAGTCATGATTTATGGAATGACTCCTAATACTAATTCAAACATCATTCACTATATTAGACGATAGGAAATCCGTCAATCACAATCATGACTGTGGTAAAACTGAGATCAAAACGTATCGTCTAATGTCTGCCTAAGTACCTGTCAGCGGTGGGAATCGAACCCACGACCCTACGTAATAGAGGCAGACATGCTGACCATTGCAGAAACGCAACGGGCCCGTCAATAATAGCCTGCAATCAACACTGATACAGTTTGTATTTGAGAGAGACCAGTAGCTTTATACAAGTTAATCCGGAAATGTCATTTTATGCTGTATTCCCGGTGAACAATATTGAGTTATAATGTCTATGCGCGTTTCATTAAAATATGATATTACCAAACTTTCGAAAATATTTGCATGTTCTACTGAATATTAGCATGTAATGAACTGTCGGTAATACCCAGAAGGGGGTGGACAGAGCCTTAGGATCAAGGTGACCCTTTTGGTGCCACATTTTGCATGTGGTTTTGTTCAAATCAGTGAAGTACCTACCTCTAAAAAAGTAACACGAGTTTTCTGATTAGACGGAAACAGGATGTTATCTAGCTATACCATTCATATGCCGCATTTATTTAACATTATCTATATTTATATATACACTTCACTCCTTTTAATCACAAAGTGAGGTAGGCAGAGGCACTTGTTAAGCAAATGCCCACGGTTCACGCGCGCGTATTTAACCCAACGTGACAGGGGGTGAGCCCATCGCCGTTATACGGTTCACACACCTTGTAGTGTGCGGGTTTCATCACGATGTCTGAAAAAGTGTCCCATTGGTACACGACCAGTAGCCGGACTCGAACCCGCGACCTCCCAATCACAAGACAAGTATCCGACCAACTGAACCACAGACGCCGACCTCTATTTAATCTGCCGGTAAACGTTTTATCTCTACTTTTTTAAGGCATACAAAACCACACGCTCTCACTTTAAAAGTTTCACTTTTAAAACAATCTTATTTAGTTACAGATATCTCTTACGTTAATCGACATTTATATACATCCGCTCAATTTGGTTTAACAAGCATTTCAACCGTACACAACATACCACAATCTACATTCAATGCAAATCAACTAACTTTTATGCTTGTACGGTATGTAGGTATCTGTTAACCAATAAGTAAGTAACTGTACCAGAAAACTGGAGCCTAAAACCATTATAAACCGACCTCTGACATCTACCAAGTTATTACACACATAAAGTAAAAGTCAATGGCTAACTGCCCACATAGCTCTGACACGGTCACTCGCAAGTAATCCAATGCAACCATTATCACAGTTTAGTAACACGGTTTTAGAAAGCGTTTTGCTTGTTAGTTAATCCTTTGTAAACTACAGTGAAAGTGAGACAGATAGCGTATCGGTCGTCTCACTCTCACTTTCCATGGCGTAGGTGACCTGTGCTCTAGTCTAGAAGAATGGATTTCAAAACGGCATTGTTAAATTGATATAATCATGGCATTTAACCCGTGAACTGAATGACAGGCAATTTGTTTAGGTCCATGTTTGTTTGTTCGAGCGAAAGACGAAAATGTTTGCTAATGAGGTTAATAAATGTTATAATTGTTTTCTGTCCGTTTCGTTGTAAAAATATTACCTGTTTTTTGTAGCCTAAATAGCATTACATAAATAATGACCAATTACGGAACGTATAATAGTCGCGTACCTACGTGTAATAAGGCATATTATTATGCTATCGTATGGTTATATGTGTGTTTAGCGAGTGTTTCAAAATTCTTGCCGAATGAAGAACTACCTACACATCACGTAGTTTCCCCTATACAATACGGGATTTTGGGGATATATGTCTTATTTCTTTCAATGCAAGCGCTACCGTGTTATACAATGTGTAAGACGGTTGGTAAATAAAACTGAGGACAAGAATTTTGTGCATGTTGGGTATTTGTAATAGGGAATTTTCAAATACCTTGTTTCTCTTAGCTATGACAGATGTCGCCAGCTGTATTAGGGAGGAAAAATGTCAACGAAATGACTAACTTCAAGCAGTCGTTATTGAAGGTAACAGTAAATTGTTTTATTGTTTGTTTACATGTAACAAAAGTGTCTGAAGTTTAAATAACTTATTATTTAACAAAAACCTGGCACACCTTCTAGCGACATCTAGACAAGAAATTTTTGTTGTTCGAAAATTCCCCAATAATTAGATCAAAACAACATAAAATTGCAATAATAAACACTTACGTATCGGAGCAAATCTCTGCGGCAAAATCGGTATGGGCTGGTACTGTATCCTCTCCTGCTGCCTCGGTCCCAGGGGCTCTTCCTCCAGGATCCTGTAGTGCTGGTTCTGCAACGGGGCCTGGACGTTTTGGATCTGCTCGTTCTGCAACTGGGACAGTTGCAGCGGCTGTATGGGCAGGTAGTCCTCTTGGTAAAGTGCTTGTGGCAGTTGTTGGGGTGGTGGAGGCTGGAGTGTCTGACGCGGTACCCTGACTCTCAGTTGTCGCAGGTCCACGAAGGCGATCTGGTCTGACGGCACGGCGATGTAGCTCGGCATTGCTGAAGTCACTGCTGCCATTGCAGCCAGCATTATTGGTAACTGTTGAAGAAGGAAAGGGTGTTATAACTGTGCGTAGTTATTATTCTTCTATCTACGCGCTAAGTAATGTGGTCGTCATGCCCCAGAAGGGGAAAGTTGACAACAAAACAGGGATGGACAAAGATCATTTGTATGGAGTCAAGAAAACGTGTGCGTTGAAAAGAGGAGGCAAGTAGACGCGCACGTCTCCAGAGAATGGCCCGTACAGAGAGAGGCTTGGGTGGTGGTGGGATTTTCTTTTATCTAGCGTGGGTTTCTCAAGTTCATTTGCGACAACAACGCGCCATCTCAGAATGTGACACTGTTGAAATAACAATTTTGTTTAACACAATGAACAAGCGTTTGACCACCATCCTGTCTGATGCTAAGCGGCGATGTGGCCTACGATGAAGCACACTTGTTAATTAGGTACCTATCTACCCCAGTGACTTGAAGACTTTCAGACTGTACTGCGCAGGAAACACAGACTCCGGCAAGTAATCCCACATTCTGGCGGTTATTTTCTTCTTTTTTATTTGTTAAGTAACAAATATTTTCTGGTATAGGAATGTGTAAACCTCTAAAACATGTAGGTTAAGTAGGTATTACCCATGTGTTGCCTAATCAGAAAGGTCAAAAGTTTATTTTCAATTTAAAGAAAAAAAAAACATTTTAATGATTTGACTAATGATTTCAATTTTACCCAGCGCAATAACATCACTGCATAATATAAAAAATACCACCTACTGCTGTCTGTCCCTATGTAGTAAGGCTCGTATCTTTAAAACTACGCAACGGATTTTAACCCTTAATGTTGTGTGTTTCTAATGGATTTTGGACTCTATTGACGTTTGTTATTCTAATTACCGACTCCGTCACATACACCAGGATGATGTTTATCATAAAATCTAGCTTTTAAGTACAATGTGAAATTATTGTTTACTGTTTAAATAGTTATGTGTCCTGTAGTGTTACAGAACTTATGTCATTATTCTCTGATAACTTCCCTGAAATATTTATTTTTATTTTATTTTAATACTTTATTGCACTAAAATTGTACAAAAGCGAACTTAATGCTACTTACAAGACATTCTCTTTAATCTATAGATAATTCCAGTGAAGACATTCAATAAGGTTCAAAGTATGTGTTAGTCAAGTGGGAATATGTGGCCTTTGTTCGATTAAGCGTTAATGCGTAAATATTTTAGTAGATAAAGTGATTCAATAGAAAGGTTAATAAGTATACCTACTAAGTACATACATAATATAACAGAGAAACACTTAGTATCAGCATTGTATTCATGCGAAGCCGGGACAGGCCGCTAGTTTAATACAAGGTGTATTATTACTCAAAGCGTCCATTGCAATTAGGGCTCAAATCTAAAGCTTAATCTCCCGAGTTACCAATCACTCCGTGGCATGGTGAAAGGCGGCCACTCTAATCTTACCTGACCAGAAATGGACTACTTACACATACAAACAGCCCTCTTTATGTTGTGTCTGTATGTAGGTACTTTATATAACTCTCTTGCCTCAGACCAAAAACAACTAGACTTCAGTAGGGTCGTGGGTTCGATTCCCACCGCTGACAGTGCTTAAGTGATGTAAGTAAGTATTTGTTGGATGTGTCTGGGCGTTTTATTTGTATAAGTATGTATTAAAAAGAAAAAAAAAGTATTTAATTAATAATAAGTATTTCGTTGTCTGAATTCCATAACACAAGTGCTTTATCTACTTAAAATGGTATGAAGGCAATGTGTGTGTTGTTGTAAAATATTTTATATTTATTTTAATAAGCTAATCCCATAAGAAACCATCAAGCACAAAGTATTGTGTAAAGTCAATAAGGAAGCCAGTTTCATGATCTGAGTTATTCAGCCGCTATCTCCGTTGGTTTAGTAACTACTGACAAGGTCTAATTATTTCAGCGTTGCATAACAGCAAGCTGGCCGAGTTACGTGACCGGCTACCACTTTCTGTTTAGTCGCTAGCTGACGCGGTGTTGACGGAAATGGAATGATGTGGACGTTTGTGGTATTAGGTGTTTTTTAAAGACACATTTACCTTGATTGTGTTAGGTGGTCTAAGTCGAGAAACGTTAGTTCAGTATGTAGATTTCAATATAAAGGGTCGGAACATGACTAAAGTAGGTGTTTTTGCCTCTGTTATTTCTATCTTGCACACGGTCATCTGACTTTTTTTTTCATTACGAACAAGCGTTTGACCACCAGCCTGCCTGATGTTAAGCAGCGATGTGGTCTACGATGGAGCGCACTTGTTAATTAGGTACCTATTCACCCGCGACTTGAAAACCTTCAGACTGTACTGCGCAGGAAACACAGACTCCGGAAATTCCACATTTTAGCGGTTCGCACTATGAAAGTAGACGCAAACCGTTTGGTTCGCGTAAATGGTATAGTAATAGTATTCATTACCCTCTAGATACAATGGATGCCAGAGACTAATATATTTAGTTTAAATGTAGATACATAGAAAAAGGTAAAACACCACTCGCCTAAAAGTATAACTTAGTAATCGATTTTCAAAGTTAAACTTTATTATATATTATATATATATATTATATACAAAAGGAGTGACTGACTGGCAGTCAACGCACATACCAAATGGCAAAAGGTAGGAATGTGAAATCTGGCAGGGACTTAGGGTGCACTAATAATGGTATTCCCACGGGAACGGGATTTATCGGGCAAAAGGTATGAAAAGTCTAAACCGAAGAACAGGAATAATATAGTATACGTATTGGCAAAAACAACGTTTTCTGGGTCTGCTAGTTAATCATAATTCATAGGAGACCTAATTTCACGTGGAAAATGCATAATATGTTGTGGCTAAACTCGTAGATTCTCTCTCGTAATATTAGAATTTGTTAACGAATCAATATCGCTTTTGAACTGCGCCTTAATATAATGCGAACATTTAGAAACGACATGTTCTTATTAAACTTACTATAACAAAGCAAACGTTGACTTAATTGTCTATAATTCCGTTTGTTTCATGTGGGTACTTACATAAGTACTAACTACGTACCTAGTTTCCTAACCAGGACCTCAAATCTAGGCTCCGTTTCGCCAGTTCTTGATTTATGTTGACTGTGTGATTTAGTGTGATTTGCGGTCTGTCTGCCTGTCGAGATACACCGCAATTTACCTACGCTATGTGCCCATTTCATTTGAAACGCGTGATGGGCCGCTTGCGAAATGTAATTTGATGGACTGTATCTAATCCTAGGTAAAACGATGTCGGTATGATGATTGGCCGTAGTTTAAAAATGTTAATACACACATCAAAAGTGTCTAGGGATCAAGTACATTTTAGAAGATTGCAATCAGGAATATATTTTACAAAAACTGAATTCATTCATAGTTTATTCAAAATGTTCTGATAAGTCATTGATACAGACATAGGTAGGAGACCAATCCAGAAGATTAGATTTGATTTAAATCAATTAGATTTTATTTTACAGCTAAAAATGTTCTTGATCCCTAGACGCTTTTGTTATCCAATAGATTATGTGTGATTAAGTAAGTACTTACATTGTTTTACGATACTTTTTGTAAAAACTGATCCCAATGACAGTGTTAAAAGTTGTTTGGAAGGTGAGCCAGATACATTTACTAAATATTTTTAAGCCAAAGGACTTTGTGAGAATGAGTTTATGCAAGATCTATCTAGAGACGGATATGAACAAAAACCTTACAACAGTAATGAAATAGAAACATTAAATTCAAATACAATTAAAACGTAAAATTTAATGGGTAGTTAAAGTCTCAACAAAAACCCCATGGGAAAAATTTCACGGTTCTTAGTCGAATCGTTTAATCTCTACGATTAGTGAACAATAAGTGACAACAATTAAGTCATTCATGCTTCTTTGTAAACGTTAGCACCTATTAAAGCCATGGGAAAGTCATCGGTAAAAACCGTCAACCGTGGAAAGTTGGAAAACAGTGAGTTTATTGATACCTGACACTTGCGTGTGGTAAGTGTAAGGGGAGAAAACGCAAAGTCGCTGCGTATGGTTGACCTATAATAACTATTTACGCTAAGTTGCAGAATGTAGCTTTAGGGCCTTACTAATAATGGCGGAATTGCTATTTCCAAGATATACAAAGCCCAACTTAACTTGTCAGTTGTATGTCAAATACGGAATAACCAGTTCAAGTAGACCTGTAATAACCGTTGTATAAGTGACAATTCGTTTATTGGTAAGGGGGTTAATGTTTAATGAACTAATCATAGCACTAAAGTCAAGAAAATACTTGGTTTGGTAAAATATAAAGTCCTTTTAAGGTCCTTTTTGTAATTCAGAGTTTAAAGAAAAAGGATTCAACGACTCGTGAGCACGACGCATGCAACTGCGTCGAAACGTCGAGTAAAATAACAAAGTTAAGCTCGAGCTTCGTTTTTATTATATTCGCGCCTATATACCCGGTGAACAATATTGAGTTTAACCAGTAGTTTAGTCGCCCATACAATTGTTTAAATCTCCCCTCGGTTTATCTTGTCTGCCAGGCTAATTCCGAATATCTACCCTAGAAAATCCACTCCATGGTGGATAGTGGGAAAACACGTGTCAAACCTCGTCATATCAATTAAATTTTCAATTGTATGGCGGGGTGTATAACTGAACGCGCATTTTTCGAATATTTACCCGGGGTACATTTCCCAGGATGAATAGTCAGGCCATCATTCTTGACCTTTGAAATGTATATAACAACAAAAAACAATAATCAAAATCGGTTTATAAACGACGAAGTTATCCGCGAGCAAACATTAAAAAAGCACGAGCGAATTTACAAAGACACCTTTTTTAATTTCGCTTAAAAAGTGGGACAATTTTTCAGAAAAAAAATTACCAATCTTGTTTCAATAAGTCAAACGAAATTAGCGCCATTACCTCACGAGCTTTCTTCCCCACTGAGACCTTCACGTTGTGATGTTTTGAGATTTTATCTGTGGCATTTGTTTCCGAACCTGTGAGGCAAATGGAAGGGAGGGAATGAATGGGAGGTCGGCCCTCGATATTGTTGCGAAACTCCAATACGTATGTATCTTAATCTATCTTAACCGTATGAGGCAACATGACAAATCGGTTTGTGCATACTTTGTACGAAGCGATAGATAAAATATCTTAAAGTGGTGGGTGTACCGAACGTTGGGAAATAATTCTACAAGACTGACATTTTCACAACCCACGTGTTATTCGAACGTGTTTTCTTTGGACACACCTACGCTTTATCTCTGTACAATTGTCATGAATAATGCAATTTACTATAGCATTTACTTGGTGAAAGTAAGAGTAAGTAGGTGTATTGAAATTGTTTTTTAGTTATGTATAGCTGAAGCTTGATTTGAACGCAACGCGAATGGAATAATAAGGTTGTTTATTAGTCTGGAATAAAATTACGTGATATATGTACATACTTCATAAGTAGGTGGAGAAGTACACATACATAATTTATTGGATAAAAAATAATACTGCTTGTAATATTTACAAATTATTGAACACGAAATTAATAAATTAATAATTATAATAAATATGCCGGGACAATTTTGACCTGACCCCAAACTAGGATACCCTGTACTATGGGTGCCAGAGACTGATATACATACATACATACATAGATAAATAAAACACCCAGACGCGCACAACAAACGCCTCAGCTCAGCACTAAAGCACTATGCCCGTAGCGGGAATCGAACCCGCGTCCGTCGTCCTAGAGGCAGATGTCCTGACCACTAGTCCATGCCGGCCGTCTCTTACAACTTGTACCAAGTTGAAAGAGTTACGTAAGTCAAATTGACAGATAGGTTGTTACATTGCTGGCTCGTTCTCTCTCTTATCTCTTCATTTACTTACGTCGCTTATAACTTATCTGTATTTTAATATTACGTTGGTGAAAGTCTTCACAGTAACTAAGTGAGCTGTTAGCGATTTCGTGTCTTGTTTTTTTTTATGTTTGATAGTTACCAAGTTGGGCAAGAAAATGGTCCACCATTCTAAGACTGTGAAGCGGACTAATGGGGAATAAATATTCTTTGACGTTTTTTGTGGCGGAGAACTGTTATTACTGTCATATTTTCCAAACAAAGTTTGAATTCCCCCTTTTTTTTTCTTTATTGGCTCTAATGTTCAGCTTTAAAGCCGACAATTCTGCCACAAACAATGTAGTTCTCTTCGTGTTCAAGTTATAGTATAGTCAATAGAGTCCGCTTAAACATTGCTTGGAAAGTATGACAGTAATGTCACTTCTCCGCCAGAAAATATGTCAGAAAAACATCAAAGAAAATTCTCCATTGACTGAATGTAATATTAGTGCTTTTATTTTCGGTACAAATATTTTGAAGAGAAAAGTTACTCCCGAGACACTAAAGACAGAATCAATGCATAGTATAAAACAAAGTCTCTTCCCGCTGTTTGTCCCTATGTATGCTTAGATCTTTAAGTGTAAGTACGCAACGGATTTTGATGCGGTTTTCTTTAGTAGATAGAGTGATAATTGAAAAAGTTCTACACGCATACAATAGTAGAGAAACACTGTATAATGTAGGTATATTGGCAAAACAACGTTTGCCGGGTAAGCTAAAATACAAACAAACACAATAAAAAAGGTAAAATACAAACAAGTACCAATACCAAATATGAAAATACACGAGATAACAAAAAGGTTCCAAACAGCCGGTAATATTCTGTATATTTTTGCTTTTTGTTTATTCTTTGTTTATTTTATTTTTTTGTTTATTTTATTCTTTTTTTAATTAGAGGCAGTAATTGCAAATGTCAAAAAGAGACAAACGCGTCTCAAGTATTACAATACGCATTGGTTTTTCTTTCAAAATATGGGCCTAAGGTTGAAGTTTATATAGATGTTATAATACAAGAAGGTTATTTTTCTTTTGTCATGCTTTTAAAGCTTTACCTTAATGTCAAGATCACTATATTGTCCGACTGTATATACCTACCTAAGTAGTTTTATTTATATCGTTTTATTGCTTATTTATGATTTAAGCGTGTTTTAGTGAGACACCATATTTTACGTAGATATTACCTGTGAATGTTTATTTTGGTGACAAGCTAAGATGACTAGTTAGGTTTTCACGAGTTGACTCAAGTGTAAACACAAGAAACGTTATGCAATTCTTTATAACAAACTGTTGTATATTTCGACACCTTTCAAATATTTCGGATATTAAAGACTTAAGACCTCGCCAATTGCACGCCACTGTCATCTGTTTTCGGCTTCTCGCATACAGCTTCTGCTAGCCATCTTGGAGAGGCCTATGTCCAGCAGTGGACAAATATGGACTGATGTTGATGATAAAATAAAATTGGAATCTGTGTAAAAGGACCTCGAGCTGCAAAATGTTATCTTACGAGGCAGAAAAAGTCTATTTTGTACGGAAACGAAAATATTTTTTTTCCTACAAACAACGTTTCTAAAACCATACCTCGGGGTCCTTTTACATGCAGTATGAAAACGAATTACTATTCTTTGTCTCGCTAAAACTCAAGAACGGCTGGACCGATTTAGCATAATTTTGGTTGTGAATTATTTGTAGAAGTTCTATGAATATACACACATCATAAGTGTCTAGGGATCAAGAAATTTTTTCTTCTAAAAAAAATCTAATTTATGTAAATCAAATCTAATCTTCTGGATTGGTCTCCTAGACTCCTACCTAATTCCCCATGCCTGTATCAATGACTTATCTCCACATTTTGAATAAATTATGAATGAATTCAGTTTTCATAAAATATATTCTTGATTGCAATCTTCTAAATGTAGATCCCTAGACACTTTTGATGTGTGTACCTATCTACAAGAAGTAGGCTGGTATACGTAGAATCATGTTATAAGCAGTTCCATATTAAATCTTTTATTGAAAAAAAGCGATTTGCGGTGTAAATTCAGATCCGACCTTATGCTACCGACGTCGAGAATATAGATTACTTTTAAATGTGTGGAAACCAATAACGCTAGTAAAAATAAAAGTATGTAAAGTTAAAACGCAGTATCAGCCTTGTCCAGTGAAAGGCTCAATGTCAAAGTTCCGTTGTTACAGACATTGCCTACCGGCAGCCGCCCAGAACTGGTCTGCTGTCATACTCCAGCTGATAATACCAAGGTCTTACGAAAACTTGACAAAATTTTACGCTGTACAATCTCTGCGACGTTAATTTTAATATTACCATAAATTAATGCAGTAAATGGGAAATTTTCAAACTCTCGATAGTTTGAAGGTCTTCAAGTCGCGGGTGAATAAGTACCTACTGAACAAGTGTGCTCCATCGTAGACCACATCGCTGCTTAACATCAGGCAGGATGGTGGTCAAACGCTTGTTCATAGTGATTAAAAAAAAAAACTTCAAAAATGTATTATCTAGATGTCGCTAGTAGGTGCTCAGGGTGACTTTTGTCAGTTATATTTTGTTACCGTTTTTATTATTTGGGTAAGTTATTCATTGTTCAGACACTTTTGTAATATGTAAACAAACAATAAAAAAAATTGGCTGTCACCTTCAATTAGTCATTTCGTTGACATTTATCCCCCTAAGACGTCTGCCATAACTAAGAGAAACAAAGGGCCCTGAAAATTCCCCATTGAAACTGCTTTAATAAATATGATCAGTTTTGGAAGGTTTATACAGCGTGTAAAAGGACCCCGAGCAATGGTTTTAGAAACGTTGCATGGGCTCGTCAATATGAACAACTTTTACTATGGAGGCAATGATAATTGCATTGTTAATTACCTAGTACCTGGACGACCGAGCTTCGCTCGAAGTAAAAAAATCGATTATTTCCTTCGATTTTTTCATAACCCCATCTCTAGTTACTTCAAAACCAAAACGTCCCCCGCACCATCCTACGTATAGCATAGTATTACTACTCGGCAATAGATTTCAGTAAGAGTCGTATTAACAATTTGAGCAATTTTTCATGCCCGAAAACACGGTTGGAAAGATGTTTTCTAAAAATTAAACCTAGCTATATCGATTTATCGCCCCCAAATTTCATGAAAATCGGTGCAGCCGTTTCCAAGATTCCAAATATATACCTATATACAAGAATTGCTCGTTTAAAGATGAAGATATATAATTTCCTAACACCTGCTTGTATGTAAGTATAAGGAGGTATCCTCGCTATTAATCATTATTTTTTAATTTCTTGACGAAGTGCGTCCTGCCTGTTCAACGTTTACGGAAGTCATATTTAATTATACATTAATTAACGAAAAACACAATAACTAAAATTACGTAGGAAGGTACAAGGTAGTGTGAAAAACCAGTTATATACCTACATATGTATTTATTGTGTTGTTCCAGTTGGTCGGATATTTGACTTGTAACCGGGAGGTTGCGGGTTCGAGTCCGGCTTCTGGACGTGTACCAATGGGACTCTTTTTCAGAGCCTATGCACGCAACGCAACGCTCATACGAAACCCCTACACCACAAGGTGTGTAAACCCTATAACGACTCACCCCCTGTCACGTTGGGTTAAATACGCTTGCTGAACCGTGGTCATTCGCTTTAGCAATTGCCTCTCTGCCTACCCCGCTTTGGTATTAAAAGGCGTGAATCGATGTATTAAATACGTACTTATGATCATAATACCCAAGAAGGTTAAATTAAATTTTTTCATTGAGTTATGTATTTCGAAACGTTATTCGAAGTAAGAAGTTATTAATTGAGCTACGTAAAACTTGAGTTTATAATTTGAGTTGTAATTCAACAACCTCTTGACAGAACTTAATCACATTTAGTACCTCTAATGAGTAGGTACCAATATTACTAAAATAGCACTTCAGCAAAAATATAATAGTTCCGGAAATTGCCACCAGGTGGCGCAACAGCAATACTTGAACGATGCCAATGAGTATCTATACTAATATTACAAACCTGAAGAGTTGGTTTGTTTGTTTGTTTAAACGCGCTTATTTCAGGAACTACTGGTTCGAATTGAAAAAATATTTTTGTGTTGAATAGACATCACGCTGCAACTATTAGCGAAGAAATAGGTAATGGAAAATGTGAAAAAAGCGGGGATAATTATTCATCCATGAGGGCTTCCGTTGAGTCCGCTACGAAAACGGTTCAAGATACCAAAAATATATGTATGAAAGAATTATCCCTCTTGAAATGATCTAAAAAAATGTCCAGATAATCTTTTAAGATTAACTCACTAGAACCGTTTTTATGGTAATCAAATTAGGTCGAAATTCATGCATTATTTGTTATAATATTATATAGAGGAAATAATTGTATGAAATTAGGTCGCAATTAATGCATTATTTGTTATAATATTATAAAGAGGAAAGAATTGTATGGAAAGAAAGAAAGAAAAATGTATTTATTCGTCCAACACAGATTATGATGATGTATGGTTAGATGTTTGTAACGAATAAAAGCTACTTTACGAGGAAACGAAAAAGAAAACGCGGGTAACACCGCGCGGTTCAACTAGTTATAAATAAAAACAAGGTATAGACACATCGGCCTTGAAAACTTTCATGCCCCAATTGCAACGATAATTTGTTATTGTTAATTATTTTTCTATAAAGTAATCTATCTATTGTTTAAAAAAAAAATTGTTTGCGTAACATTGCATCGCTGTTGTGTAACTAAATTAGAGTGGTTTGTGGGACTTTATGAAAGTGGTCATTGTCTGTTGAGTGTGTATTTATCGTTGGTTTTATTGGACACTTATTTTATGTGAGACATTTATTTAGGACAAGTTTATTTAAGTAATATATTATTATTTACTAGTGGACTCGATAGACGTTGTTCTGTCTTAACTATTAATATGAATATAAAATGAGTATAACCTGTGGCCTGTGCCCAGAAGTGGGTGACGCGAAATATCCTATCTCTGTATCCTGTCTCTATGTATCCTATCTCTCAAATTGGACGAAATTACATATAAATGCCAACTTTTGTGAATATCGGTAGCCTTGGTGAAGAGTTCATTGGAAACAAACTTCATGACACTGGATTAATATATTAAGCATAGATCAGGCAACAGTAGACGATATGTTGTGTTTGTAAAATTTAAATTTTAATGGTAGGGTATCGTGGTAGACCGTTTGAAAAATATCTTACTAATAAATGGTAAAAAGTGTTAAAAAGCGAAACTAAGGGAAACCTACCGAATTAAATATACTTTGGTAGGTACACAATTCATTATTAAATAAAATTATATGGAAAAGTTTAATTGATAAGTGGGTCGACCAGAATTCTTGCGTTAAAAACAATGCCAGATGTATTTCTTTCAATATACGACATAAAAGGAGACTCAAGGGTCGTAATGTTACGAGAAATATTATAGGGAATTATTAGACATTGGGCAGAGCCAGTTGTCATGTAAAATTAAACTTTCAGGCTATATACTTATAGCCTATAGGTACTACCCAGGAAGTGTCTTGTCTTCAAAAGTTCTGCGCACCCCATTAGGAATTAAGAAGTGTGTTTATGTATCTTTTAACTTAAATAAAACTAAACTAATTATACTATTTCGATTTGATTGGTGTCTGAACTGAATATAGACAATTACATCACTTTACGCACAATAAAACTTATTATTACATACAAAAACATTATTAACACTCGCGCCTTTTACGTAACAAGAATTAAAAAAGTAAACAGTAAATTATTAAAAAAAAACACAAAAAAGAGTTCAAACACCAAACTTTTTCTTTAAAAAAAAAACAGGTCACTTATAAAAAAGTAAATAGCACTGACCATTCTCTGCGGAGGTTATGAAAGGCGCGCGTTCGGGCGACTTGACGCGTTGCACTGAGCTCGCGTCTTACAACCACAATGTCTTTTATAGCGTACTTGAGACATTTTCACTTTCTACTGGGCCGGTCCGAGACCGATATACTTTTTTACGTCCTACCTACCTACCTTTAAAGGTAAACAAAGGATTGTTTACCCCTGGGCA
>SJJU01072877.1:0-19132 GCA_012932125.1 Conopomorpha cramerella | reverse complement strand
AATCTTACCATTGTTAGTTTTACATTTTGTAATGTACAGTGTGCAATAAAGAGTTTATTCATTCATTCATTCTGATTGGCTGTTATGTCATACTTTGTGCGACTCAAGTTTATTTTCACAAATCACAGCACGTTATATGTTTTGTCACTTCTTTCTTGGTGCGCTGTGCTAGGGTGGCTCGATGAGGGCCTCCCTCATATACAATGATACATTAAACGTTGGGGAAACTCACAAGCTTCATAAGAAACTTTATTAGTTACCGCCAATTAGATGGCATCTAAAAACTGCTGGCCATATTAGCCGTAGAACCGATGACCGTTGGGGAAAACGAGTTCTCGAGTGGAGACCGCGTCTCGGCAAATGGAGTGTACCACGCCCTCAGGCAAGGTGGACTGATGATATACGCAAGATGGCTGGCAGAAGCTGGAGCCGAAAACAGATCACAGTGGCGTGCAATTGGAGAGACCTATGTCCAGCAGTGGACAAGTATGGGCTGATGATGATGATGAAAAACTGCTAGGGGTTTTGACGAAGTGAGGAGATAGATCTTAACCAATCATTTCTCTTCTAAAGTCCATTACGTCATGAATTGATGGTATACTGATTGATACAGTTTTACTGATACAGTTTTACAGATTTTTTCTAACATCTCTCTCTACCTTCAACAGGTATTACTAGTAGCAATGGGTTACCAAATGAAGGACATAGACAACATAGCATCGGAGCTCGGTTTACCGGCGTCGCAGGTACTAGCGAAGTTCTTCGAGGCTTGCAAGAAGATTAACTCAATCATCAATACCATATTAGAAACAACAGTGGCCAAAGAGATTGGTATAGACGAAGTTAATACAGAGACGAGCGAACAATTGCCAGCTGTGAAGCAAAGCCTGCAAGATGAGCTCAGTAAAGCAGCTAAGGTAATGTTTACTGTCGGTTTTATTTCTGGAGCGTTGTTATTTTTGTTGAGAAATAAATAGTATTGAATTTTTTTAAGTGTTTTTCTAGTAGTACTGTCAGTCAAGAATCTTCTCTACCAGCCTAAGGTTGAAACTCGTATGAATGTCATTAGACATTAAGGTTCATTGTTCACTTGTCACAATATACCAACTCTACCTTATTGATGTTTTAGTGACACAGGAAGTGTCATCGAAACTGATAGACCATTTTCTTGGCCGACCGTACCTACAATTTTTGACACTAAAGCTGATACTGTATTAAATGTTTGTACCTGGGAGCCAAGTCTCGCTCGTGCATTGCTCTGGCATAGTAGTGGCAAACGATATGCATCGCTGGTTTACCAAGGGTGACAGTGAAATGAAAGTAACGAAATCAGCAATGTACGTCGTTTTTCGCTACGATGTCAGAGCAATGCAACTACTAGAGTGTAGTAGATTTAGGTCCCTGGTATCACGGAAAAGAACAACCCGATATAAACATTTAGTACTAGTGCACTCGACAGACGTTGTCTTGTCTTAATTATATCCAGGGTGGCCTGTGCCCAGCAGTGGATGTCATTTTTTTCTTTCATAAGAATCTTCCGCTGTCATTAATAAGCATAACAAAGATAGAATTAGCGAAATCGGTCCACCCGTTCCGGAGTTATGGAGTGACAACGAAAAGTGGCTTTGATTTTTATATATAAGATTATAATTAGAGATGTTTTATCCATCATCTGAGCGATGCATGTAGCTATTGCGGTCAGACTATAGTACAATATTTATCCTCGGATTTGAAATCAATCAACGAAAAATCGATACCTACCTGAGTGGCAGGAGGTAGTCCAAAATAGAGAGGAATGGAAGACTTGGGAAATACCAGCAGTGGGAATCAAGCTAGGTCAGTGACGTCGTTGTCTTAAATAACCGTAACGCCACTGCACAAGATTGATGAACATTTTTGATGGCATTGTGAAATTGATTACGGCTTCAATAAACCCGGGTTTAGTATCATTTTAGTGCTATTTAATGGATATCACATCATCAGCCACATAACGTCCACTGCTGGACGAGGGCCTCCCCCAATGAGATCCGTCATTTGGGTTGAAATGCCAGTAATCGCCACGCTTGGCAGGCGGGTTGGCGATCGCAGTGGTGTTGTGGTTTAACTCACAGAGAGCGCTGCTGCCCGTCCTCTGGAGAGAGAGAGAGAGAATAATGGATATAAAGCGCGCCTATGTTCGCGACAAATATAGAATACTAGCTGTCCCGGCAAACATTTGTTTTGCCATAATAAGTTGCATTTGTACCAATTATAATGGGAGAAATACAACCGGTAGATGCATAAAAAATAGATAGTAGCCGATTCTCCGACTACTGAATACCAATATAAAATTTGGCAAAAATCGGTAAAACCGTTTCGGAGGAGTACGGTAACTAACATTGTGACATGGCAATTGTATATATTAGATGTTTTTATACAAACTTGTACACGTTTTTAGTCATATTTAACTGGTGTCATGTATAGACAAAAACCTCAAAAAACTCTTTATGTTTATGGATGAACTAGAATAAACTATAAGTAGGTTTATAAGTAGCTGTGCGGTGACAGTACGATAGTGGCGTTGTGGTTTAACTCACAGAGAGCGCTTCTGCCCGTTCTCTGGAGAGCTGCCACGGTCTCCCGCGACCCCCAAAGGTGGCTACAACCAACGTTACAAGGCGTAATATAACAATCTCATCGAGCATTTTACGCATCGAGCTGTAGTGCAATTATCGTATTTTCGTCGATACTAAAAAAGGCTCAACTTAGTCCAAACTCTCTTGCTACTATCGTTCTTGTGTTACTATCGAATTTCAATAGTACGTCAAACGTCTCGGAATTGTCAAAGCGTGTTCTCGTAAACAAACTAAAATTACTCTTATCAAACAAACGGTATTCTGGTAATTTTTTAAACTCGAGCGTAAGCTAAACCAAAACGTAATCGTGATTGAGCAAAAATGCGAGAATTGCACTACTGGTATAAAATCAGTGTAACACTACGTACTGATTGCACAAATGCTCGCTGTGTAACATGTTACATTACGCCTCGTAACATTGGTCAGTACCCACCTCAAGACGAGAAAAGTTGGGCAGGGATTGTGAGACATGACTGTTCGCCGTCACCATTGACCTTAGCTTAATCGTTATTCCAGACAACTGTGTTTAATGTACACACAGTCCAGTCTATTTGCAGGAGTAGAAATACTCATTTCTTAATATTCTCATAGATGTGCCGATTCCAGGGTCAACTTAGCCCACAAACTTTGAGCCCGCGGTCTAAATTGACGAAAAACGTTTTCTCTTCGTGGTCGACTCGGCCCATAGTGCACTAAGTATGCCATCAATAACAAGAAAAGGGTACAAGAGCACTGCAAGGCTCTGAACGGGAAAAAATTATCTACAAAATTCGCGTTTTTAGTGGTCCCTCAAAGTTATTCAAAGGAATTAACTTAGCTCACTGTACGAGCCATGAATGAATAGGTCGAGATGACTACCCACAGACATGTATGTGATCAATTTAGCCCGCGGGCTCAAATTTTCTGGCTCTAAGTTGACCCGTGAATCGCCAAATGTTCCACTTTAGTAATAAATAAAATGAATGTAATATTTCAGGATCTGGAACGCAAACAACGCAAGGAGTTATCCAAGCTGATGGGCGAAGATTTATCGCAGTATCGCATAAAAGGCAGTGACATGGACTGGAGTCAGGCGCTAGCTAATTCCAAGCAGAAACACTTGGTTTCCGTTAAGAGGTAAGACTAGTTCTAAAGAACACTTTTTTTTTCACACTAGATGTCGCTCTTCGGATTTACTATGAGTGTGATATAAAAAAAAATCAAACACGAATGCCATATAAACTCCATGCTTTGTCGAATGTTAAAGATCTGTTGGTCTGTTGTATGGAATATATCGACGGCTTCCGGCCAAAAAGGCCTAAGCGACATTTGAGTAATTTTACAGGAGACTGGTTTATAGTTTAAAAAAAGCAAAGTTATGGACTAAAAACACATAATCTCTACCACTTAAGCGACATCAAAGTCCGTCATACAGCTATGAAATCTAGACCAATCGACGTAGAAAAAAAAGGTGATTCAAACTGCATACTCAACTCGTTTTGCGCAAAAATGTCACTTAGGCCTTTTTGGCTGGAAGCCATCGATATTATGTATGGAATTAACATGAATAATTAATTATCAAACGTAAGTTAAGCATATTGACGCCTGTAGTGGATAGTTAGAGATAGACTCGTGTTACAGCCCACACTCTGTATATCAGTGGCGTGCACTGGCTTTTACGACAAGGTAGGCAGTAATCCCTAATAATTGACACCTATGTAGGTAACTTGTCTTTACGAAATATTGGTAACTACCTATCTACTCACCCACAAAACACAGGACCTTCGGTTAGCTTTTGTCGTGAGTACAACAAAAAAAGATCTAGCGATAACTCTTTTATAAGGTCAGGTAGCCAAAATACTAAGGTAGGCAGAGTCTTTTTGCCTATATGGTGTGCACGCCACTGCTGTATATTCTGTACCTTAGCAATCTACTATATAAAAATAAGTCGAGTTTTCCTCCCTGACGCTATAGCTCCAGAACGCACGAACCGATTTCCACGGTTTTGCATTCGTTGGAAAGGTCTCGGGCTCCGTGAGGTTTGTAGCAAAGAAAATTCAGGAAAAAATTTCAACAGAAGAGCGGGAAAACGAAACGAAGCCCTCTGGTGGCGAAACGGAGTTCGCCGTGTTTGCTAGTGATCTCATATAAATAACATACCAAAAGTTATAACACTGGTTATTTCGTATTGTAAATACAACTGGAAAGTTCAAATTGCAGTAACTTTGGCATGTTTTTACCGCGTAAGGCCCAGATAGTATAAACCTTATACTTACTTTTTTTTTTCGTCTCCAGCGGTGAAAAGCGTCTCGGCGACGACAGCAAGGAGATCGACGACCTCATCGAGTCGCACCCCGACAAGAAGAAAAAGAAGAAGAAACATGTACGAGCCAAGTAAATGTAAATACATGATTGTTATATATGCTTATTGAGTTTTATTGATATACCAAAATCGTCTAGGGGATTTTGTGCTCGTCTGTGATGTAAACAGATGTATACTTTGAAATTTACATCGTCAGATGCGACTTCATGCGAATGTCATCTACCGATTTTTTTATTAAGACGAAAATTTTTTTTTTCATTTCCCTGCATTGTCCCAATAGCCAAAGTTGTTTATATTCACGAGCCCAACAACGTTTCTAAGACCATTGCCCGGGGTCAGACTCCCTTATTGTGTTAGGAATGCTCTGGACACAAACTCTGCCACCGGATTTCAGTATTCAGCATTCATTATTGCCTGTTACGGACGTTTACTTTTGTGTTTAAATCCATACATGACTTTAATGATATGACACAGGAAGAGGGGTAATAAGATCACAAACCAACACAATAAATTAAAAGCGATCTCTGGCTCCTGCCGCTATAGCAAATAGGACATCCAGGTCCAGTTTCTTGGCGGAACAGCATCAGCCACATGACATCCACTGCTGGACGAGGGCCTCCCCCGTGATTTTAATTATAATTTGGAAGGAATTGCTAATAATCGGCACGCTTGGCAGGCGGGTTGGTTGGCGATCGCAGTGGTGTTGTGGTTTAACTCACAGAGAGCGCTGCTGCTCGTTCTCTGCAGAGCTCCCTCGGTCGTCTCTTACGACGGGAAAAGTTGGGCTGCATTGGTGTCATGTATTCTATTCGCCGTTCAACACACGGCATGACTGATAACTTCCTCTCCTCTCACTCCTTCCTCCCACATCAAGTGTCTAGGGATCAAGTACATTTGCTTGCATTCAAGAATATATTTTACAAAAACTGAATTCATTCATAATATATTCGAAATGGGAAATTAAGTAGGAGACCAATCCAGATGATTAGATTTGATTTAAATAAATTTGATTTTTTCTTAGAGCTAAAATTGTTCTTGATCCCTAGACACTTGATGTGTGTGGATCGATTTTCATGTTTTTTTGTTGGATCGTAGATAAGGAAACGAAGGATCCCATTAAAACCGAAGACAGACTTCAGAAATCGCCTGTGTTTGTTAATTTGTTCATAGGTGTCTTAAATATTGTACTATACTATACTTACTGACTCATGATACTTTTCAAAACGGTTTACGAGGAGAAAGGAAGACTTTTACACAGAAACCTTAGAATATGTACCGTCGTTAAATAAAAGAAAGAAGTTCAATAATAATTTCTATAATTATTATAATATAAAAAAGTGTTGGTAGTTATTCAACCCTTGGAATAGACAATAGATATTTCCTCTTAAACATAACAAATATGACAAGTTAAGCTGGTTAGCGCAGGTCACGTGCTCGTAAAAAAATATTCCTTTTTTTTTATTCCCCGATCCACCGCGGCCGCACGCTGCGCCTGCGCACACCATCGTAAAGTACATATTTTTTATATTTTCATTACCATTTTATTATTACAATATAATGATCTAAGAAAAATAATATTTTCGTCTATCGCCCGAACGCCGGGCGGTGGTAAACAATTTTTATTACTATAATTTGTTTGTCCCTTACAATTTAAACGTACACGCATCTACTTTTTTATAATATAAAAAGAGTAAAATAACACATCATGCTCTCGCCTAACACCTATGTAATGTACAGTACAGGCCCGACAGCTCGCGACACCTCCACTCTCTTATGACAACACTACTTGAACCACCCAATACCATTCATTGCGTTTCGATCCATATTTTTCTTTTTAATTATTACCTATTTTATTTAACACTATGAATTATATGACAAAAACATCAACTACAAAACATAATTTAGAATATTATTTTTTAGATTGTTTTTATCATTTTAACATGCGGCAACATTATTTCGTTATAATAACTAATTGAGTTGAATAATCCTACATTTTATCACTTTTATCCGTGGGTTAGTTAGAGAGTATTTATTATGGGAAAAATATTAGTATTTCATACAAAATGGTAACTATACCGCCTGTTTTACTTTTTTTAAATTTTAATGAAAAATAAATAAAGCTGCATAACCAAAAACAAGCTTTTCCAGTAGAACGATTATGTCAAATAATATGTATGAAAGTCCTTGATTCATAAACAATTTGAAAAGATAATAGATCAATATATGAAATATATTATACCCACGGATTTCAAGATACAGGACTCAGAGCGTCAGTACATACAATAATATATATATAAATAATTGAGAAACAATTGCACTTTATGACAGCAGTAGGTATGCATGATTATTGGCACTTAGCTAAAACAACACATAAAAACATATCAAAAGCTTCATTTAAACGTCAAAGCTGCTTTTAATACGTTTTTCTCATCTCCATAAGTCTTTATGTACGTGAAAAAAATCTAATACATAT
The DNA here is from genome assembly GCA_012932125.1 of Conopomorpha cramerella. Classification (NCBI taxonomy): domain Eukaryota; kingdom Metazoa; phylum Arthropoda; class Insecta; order Lepidoptera; family Gracillariidae; genus Conopomorpha; species Conopomorpha cramerella. The sequence goes on along the minus strand of SJJU01072877.1, from coordinate 11,742 downwards.
TTTACGGAATGACATACAAATTCAATTTACCTAGTTTTATATAACGTAAACTGTATACTTAGAAAACTTTGAACTTAATTTTTACGTACATTGTATCAAAGCATATAAACAGCATATAACTAGTGAAGACAGTATATGACGAATGAAAATATCTAATTAGAAGGTGATTTTTTAAGAGAACATATATCGTCACTCAGGACATATATATAAATTTGTAATTTACTCAAAGACACAAAAGCTTTATGCACTAGACTTTATTGCCACAATGCGTTATTGCTACCACATAATAATATAGGTACATAATATATATATATTATATATATTATATATAAATTGTGATTTTATTTATTTATATTTTATTGCACTGAAATACAAAATGTGTTCTTAATACATAGTTAATTGTCTAGCAGCCAAACCCCCAAAACACATTATGGTAAAAATATTACTGTGATCTCTAAGCCTTATAAATGTCATTATTAATATAAATTACAACATTTAATAGAAAAAAATCTATTTGTATGTACGAATTGTATATATCGTTAATGTTATTGCGTTTTATTTATTTAAACACTACAAAAACTGAGGGGTTGATATTAAGCCAACTAATTTATATACATATAAATGTCTGGGCACATCTAAATACGTAGTATGTATAAGGTACATTTAACAAAAACATAGTTATCTGATGAAATATGTACTTAAAACTGTTATTAATATGTTTTTGTGCAATATGTTACAGTGTAAATTATTAACCCTCGAAATTGTTAATTCCAACACTAATGCTCGTGAAAAAATAACTCTATTATTTTTTTTTTTATTTTTTCTACTGGCTATGTACGGAACAGTGATGACGTCACTCGTGTTTGTTTTGGTACATATTGAAAAGCCCAAATATATAGTGGTACATAAGAACTAAGAAACAATGGCTAATTGGATAAAAAAAATAATGTCAAACGATTACATAAAAGACCACGGATGGCGCTGATGAAGCTAAAACCAAGTTGATTCATATTGTGCGGTCAATAAAAAAAAAATCTATAGCTTTATCTTTGTTTTCTTTCTGGCTAGTTAACTATGTATAAAAGCAATGCGTACTTGTGCGGTCTTTAGCTGTGAAAATAATAATGACCGCTTTTTTTGCTCGACTTGGTGGGGATATACCCCCAGATAACAATCTGAAAAACTTGTAATAGTTAAAGGCTAAAGGCAATATTTTCTGCCCCTTACAGTAGAGTAAACAAATGTAGCTGGAAAAGAGACGTACTGAAGTTACGTACATTATCTATATGTTGTAGTCTAGTCTAATCGTCTTGTCATATCTTCTAGGAGCACTGCGTTGTTCGTGGGGGGCTGAGTTGTGGAAATGCACCTTTATTACAATATTCGTACGGGTGAGAATGTAATATTCCGGTTAATATATTGCACAGTGTACCAATAATTTGGGCTCATCAATAGACCAAAATAAATTCCCATTTGTACTATAGAACAAGACTTTATTGAACAACAGTAGTTTGTTCGTCCTTTTCCTTCTCTAGGAAAAGTGGGAGAGAGAAACTTGTTCTATAGAACAATCGGCAAATACCCAAGCAAACTTTTAGAATATCATTTCCTTACTTAAGTCAAATATTTTCAGTCACAGAAAATGTATGGCGGGAGAGTTTCGACACGGCTGGTGCACGAGAGATATTACAGGCTTTTAGGAATTTTAGAATATACTTTGCAGTCTATTAATTTGTACTTCTATCCTTGTCTGATGACATAGCAAAAGAGCGAGATAGGACTACAAAATTACAGGATGCCAAGTATATTATAAAAGTTGTGCGGCTCAAAGTCTGTACTTGGTCTGTTATTTTGTTCATAAACATATTTTTTTATTACAGTTGAATATTATTATGAGTTATGTGCCTCTATGTCTGTCATTCAATGGAGAGTTTTCTAAATAAATCTCAAAGGTAGTCTGTCAAAGGTAGTTGAAAACAAAAGAGATGCAACACGTACTTCTTCATATGACCGTTCGTCTTCGGTCCCGCTCTTTTGTTCTTGTTCTTTTTTTTTAAGAAAAGAATAATTAACATAGAGGTGTAGCTCATAATATTATCAAATATGTTTTTTGATATCTTTAGCTATAAAACAAAACATTACGTTTTGTTCGGCGAACTTTTAAAGGTACTGACAGTCGGCCAAGAATCTGGTTACCGTCCTAAGGTTGAAACTTATAGTCAAGTGATAAGGTTCATTTTTAAAGTGAAACTTTCATTACATCGTCTCAAACATTTTCGTCCGTATGTTGCATGTCGCGTGACGGTCGGCCGCGGAGTAGGGAGTTTCACTTTTACCGTGGTTTCGTAATACCACACAACTATTTGTTACTTTACTCTACCTTTTTGATGTTTTAGTTACACAGTAATAGGCTCAGACCAAAAACAACTAGACTGCACTCCAAAACTGACGCTTAGAATAAAACGAAACAATAATATGGGCGACATGTGGGAGTGAAAGTGTAGGAGAAAATATTTTCTATCTCGTAGTGCGTATCAGTAGCAGGTTGTTTGTTGTTGAAACTTTGATCCAGATCCAAACTGTCAAATTTGTAGTAAAAGTTGTAGCAGTTTGGATCCAGAAGTACATAATTTTCCTTAAATTTTGGTGGAAAAAATACAGACTGAAGTTGGTACGTGGCTTGCAGTCTAGTTGTGTTTGGTCGGAAGTAATAGACCTCTTTCTTGACCGACCGTAGGTAGTAATAATTAATTAATAATAATTACCTTTCTTTCTTAACCGACCGTACGTATATACGTGAACACCATGCCGTGTTTACAATGCAGGTATCCTAAGGCAGACATTAGACGCTCATGCAAGCGTCATTCACCATATTAGACGATACGAAATCCGTCAATCACAATCATGACTGTGGTAAAACTGAGATCAAAACGTATAATCTAATGTCTGCTTAAGAGTATGAACTATTTCACTATTATCATTGTAAGCCAGGGTACACATCGGTCGACTAGTCAAATAGTTTTAATAACATTGTCTGGTTAGTGACCCACGATATGTTCCCGACTATATGTAAGTTAACTGTCATCACTTAGGTATATCATTAGAAACATTGAACAATCACAATTAATCCATATCAAGGCATATTTCCCCCAGATAAAACAAAAAAAAATGGCGGCTAACACATTAATCACTAAGGCACAATTTAAATTTACTTTGCACTTTCATTTCAGTAAAAAAGTTTTTTTCTTTTTCGTTATAAACTGGCTGTAAACACCTTCCATAATTTAATATTATTGCAACAATGAGGTCGACTTACACTTCTGATACTTGGCTTAGTGGCGCTAGTGCAGCTACTTAATAGCTATATCTGAGACTTAACGAAGGAGGTTTTAGTTCCATTTTCGCCCACTTGTACTTATCTAAATCACGATTTTTTTTTTCACTGTATAAAAAACTCTTTACGTCATTTGCAATATTGGCAACTTACATTTAATCAGCGTAATTATTTTGTATTTAGAATATCGATTTACTTTTCTTGAGAAATCACTTACTGTGTACATTATGAAATGCAGTGTGAACTATTACTGTGAAACCATATTTGTATACAAGAACATGAACGCAAAATTCAATATTAACACGACATCAAATTGTAATTATAAGTACATACTGCATTGAGCCTAATTTAATTATAAAATCACATGATCGGATTTGTCACATCAAAAATCTGCAGAAAAGAAATCTTCAATGTGTACTCGGCCTTATTGTTCTTATAACTATGGACCGTATTTTTTGACAGTTCGAACGTCTTAGCTTCATTCGATTTATGTAACGACCCTTCAATTGATACTTCTAAATTATTAGTAAGTAGGTAGTTGTTATTATAAGGTGCGAGGAAGTTTCTTTAGGTGGAAGCCTTGATCCTAAAAGTGCTATAAATTTGTCATATTGTGTTCAAACACATATGGTATAAACCAAGGTAGTTAGCGGACTTGGTTTTCTATAGCAGATTGGCCAATTCTCCTATTAATCATTTTTTATGAAACGCGTACGTCGAGCTTGTCTTTGATTATATTTGTGCCGATATACCCGGTGAACAATATTGAGTTACAATTCTTCTATGTTCAATAGATGTTGCCTGGTAGGCTGCTGCTTTTCATCGACTTTCCCTGATTTTGAAATTGTGTCCTTTCCTATTCCCTTCCAATTGGTGGCAGAATGATTGTGTCATGACTTTTTACATACATCACTTGCTCTTTATTAGTTGATCTCCTGAATACTAACCCTCAAGTATGGTACGACTAACAGATGAAGTCCGTTCCATTAAGATGTTACTGAAGAAAACTAATTTCTAGTCCTTGCGAAGGAGGATGTTCGCGTTGTCGGATGGTAACATAATGCAACTATCCCAGGCGATCGTTGAGTTATTGCGAAGACGGCAAAAAGTTAATTGGGGATAATTAGAACTGCGGTTTAAACAGGGATGTTTATTGAATTAATTTCGAATAATAATTACTTACTTGAAGTTGAGGAACTCAGTCTGAGGTTTTCGTTTCGACTGGATCAGACAGTATTTGAGAGACTAGATATGTATTGGTTTTACTGTGAAGTAAGGAAACCAGCAAACTGTATTGTGTGTCAACCGTAAAAAGGTTATGGGCATGTTAGCTAACACGCTAGGTTAAACTAAGAAGCATTGGACATCGCCGCGTCGGTTCCTACGAAAGCTCTGGTAGTAATGCGCAAGAATTTTGCAATTACAGCAATAGTTTGAGGTAGTAGTAGGCAAGTCTAACAGATTAGCCCACGAGGATTGAACACTTGGTGAAGAGCATGTAACTATCGATTTTTCTTTAAGATTATGCATGCATACGAATCGCACACAATATTGTAAGTGGTGTCGATAGTAAGCCGGTTTCCTTCACCTTCGACCATATTTAATGATTTTTTTTTAAACACATTGAACAAGCGTCTGACCACCATCCTGCCTTATGTTAAGCAGCGATGTAGTCTACGATGGATCACACACATTTTGCACTAAAAGAACATGGATATTACCACGATATGTTATTTCTTCCCTATTTACACCGAAGTTCATTTTTAGCCCTTTTTTACGTAGTTTTTTTTTTTAAGTAAATACGGTCACATGTTAAAGGTCCACCTAACAATATCACTTGATGTATAATCGACTGCTATAAAAAGCCTATGTATTTATGTGTAAAGCGTTATAACATATAGGTACTCTAAAAAACTGGAAGTAAACGTTGTACTATTTTATACATACTAAGCCACTCTATAATTGGTATTATATTAATTGGTGTTTCCATCTATTTATGTTTGTTGTTATTATTATTTAAATAACGCATTACTATCAAAACCGTATCTAATTTTTATCTACCTACTAACTGTTTTACGAACAGAAGTTTAATGGAATTTTAAAGAAAAGTAAGATAATCTTCAAGTTTTTTTCAATTAACTAAAATATAATAGAAAAGTAAAATAAAGTTATGTGTTTTGCCTGTTTTTTTTACTAAGAACATATATAGAAAATTAACATAAAATTAATGTGAGAATGTGCTTTTTACACTTAGAACGTAATAAACATGATTGTTTTGACACTATGCAAACAAACTTAATAGGTGTCTAAAGAACTAACAAAACATTTGGATCGAGAGCAAAAGATCATACATCATGAAAAAATTCTTTACTCAGAATATAAGAAAAAATTTAGACAGTATGTTAAAGAAACGGTTTTGCAGTAACACGCTATATACTATAATTATTCCTACTTTAATGTATATAGTTATATATTGCCTACTATTAATTGTATACTACAGGGTACTTGGTAGTTTCATATTTCAGTGTAAGCAGTCGTTTAAAATACAAAATGAAAACTCGTTATATAGATATTTCATTGCATCTAATATATAATATTTTATACATATATAGCTTCTATATATTATATATTCGTATACATATAGCGCGACTAGTGTGTGCGTGCGTTGACTGTTTTAAAACTATCAAAAACGAATTATTTTTTTGAAAAACTATTGCTTGGAAATTATTTCTCCGTCCAGGAACTTTGAATTGTGGTAGTGCACTTATTTCTTTGAGTTATTTTTTCCCTTTAGAAGTAGACAAAAGGCGATTGCAATATATATCATAAGACAGAATATTATAGTGTTTTAACGGCGCTCTGTACCCACCCCTTCATACAGTAGTTTGAATGTAACCGATGAAATGTCAGCTTTGTCCTTGTAATCTGTGAGTGTAAATGACTTTAGTTCACGATACCATAATTAAATGAATGAGTTGTAAGAGAGAGATAGAGCGAGGTTATCCGACATTCTGTCTCTATCATTGATTGTTAAGGATAATTACCATTTGTTCTATATAGCAAGACGTTATCGAACAACAGTCGTTTCTTCGTCCTTTTCTTTCTCTAGGAAAAGAGGGAGAGAGAAACTTGTACTATAAAACAAATGGGAATTATCCCTTGTTAACGACACCCTAAAAACGATATCTCCAAGATCGATTTAGTAGGGAAACGCGAAGCTCAATGCAGATGGCGCTTTTTACGCTTATCTATCTAAACTAATGAAATTGAGGCAGTCTGTCAAATGAACTTGACACTGACAATAAATTAACCAATAGTGCTGTACAGAAACTTTAGACATGTGAATATTTTGCGTGACAGTTCGAATTGAGACAGACGAATTGCTGTATGCAGATTTGCAGTATGAATTATATGAAATGAAATAACATGTCCAATATCATTATATGTATGTTGATTCGCCGAAACAAGTATTGTATTGCACATATAACATGATCTTGGAGGTCGTTTTCAAGATGTCATTAACAAAAATGGTCTCTCCTTACTTCACTTCACCTCAATGGGGTAGACTTGCCGCCTTACTAAAGCCTGGCAAATCTGAAAATTCCCTTTTGACAGCTATCCACTGCATACATAATTTTGATTGTCAAATCTCAAAATATATGCAGGTGACAGCTGTCAAAATGTAAATGATAGATTTGCCAGGGTGTAGTAAAAAAGTTCTACGGAGACTAAAGTTGGTGCATGTTTTGGTTCTCAATTTTAAAACCGGAATTCTAGAACTCTTAAACACAGATCGCTGTTAGGCCGGGTCTCCAAAAGTATCTTTTGTCTGGCTCTAACCCGTTGGTGGACAAACTATGCTCAAGTGACCCTTGAGTACTGAATTACTGATTACTGTTTCAGACTACGGGTCTTAGAACGTCAAATAGTAACAGCAACGGTGTAAATCAAAACTCGATATACAACGTTAAATAAAAAACGTTGTCGAACGTCGAGAAGTGTCTCAGCCCGTGATACCATACAACTTTCCCCAAGGAACTCTGTGTGAACAACGAAAAAAAAACATCATCTCTTCATACAGTTACTTAAATAAAAAAGAACCGACTTCAACCAGTAGAATTTGACATATAATGTGGTTTTCTCATGGATGCCAATGTCGGAACTGAACCAAATTTATATGGGACCAAACGGGAAACACCAGCTTTTAAATAAAAAAAAAAACATTTAAATCGGTTCACTCAAGCGAAAGTTCTGAGGTAACAAACATAAAAAAATAACAGACGAATTGAGAACCTCCTCCTTTTTTGAAGTCGGTTAAAATCAGCTGAATGCAACTTTTTTTTTTTAAACATTATGAAGAACTTTGAATGAAGACCTAATTTTTTTTCGTTTTTGACATAGGGCTCCTTGAGAAGGGTTGTTTGATATTGTGGGTTTTCCCGGGTTTCGCTAACATTTTAAATTTTACCTTGTATATTTTTTAATATTTCGTTGATTCCTTTCTTTGTAAACTATGTCATATATATATATATTTTAGTGACCTAATTTATATATGTAGTGAGCAAATTATTGCCTAGTAACTAGAAGTACTATTTAATATCACTATTTGTATGTATAAATGTAGGTAGGTACTTATTGCTCTTAGCTGTTTTGAATCAATTTTTATTCTTTGAAGGCATTTTTATTTTGTGACTAAGTATATGAACGACTTATATGAAGGCAATGTGTGCTATTATTATGTCATTATGTATATGAAGCGTACATGATATATAGCTAATTATAGAATCTATTGTTATCACCCTAGCAATGGCAGTGAAATAGGTTTTAAGGCTAAAGTGAATAGAGTTGAATATTCTCTGCGTGTTGAAAGTAAGTACGAGAAATTGCGATTGTATCTGCGTAAGTTCTTTAACGAAAATGCCGTAGTACGAAATCATATAGTAACTAATGAACTAAAGAAAAATAAAAAGAGATAAAAAGTAAAAATAAAAAAAAACAAAATTCCATACATAAAATTAATGTATTCTATGATCATCAATAACATAAAGGTATGTTTACACAAATAATAAAATTAGAGGAAAACAAATTTATACATATTCTTAACGCGAAAAAAACATAAAATAATAAAAAAACAAGTTATACAAGCTATCAACACAGGGCACTAATTATAGAAAACAGTATTTTACAATTTTCTAAAACCGTCTAGAGAACCGGCGTCCACACTTGATCATCGTCTTACTTTTATAATAAAAAAATAGAAACGAAATAAATTTGGCGTCAATTTTGGGACTCAATTTGAGAATTATCATTGAAGAATTAAAAGGTAATTAACAAATAAGATTAGTGTTTAAGTTACTAAGAATAAAGTTAGGTTTCATTCGCACCTTGGGTAAATGCCAAAAATAAGATATACAGATATTGTGCTCGATTTTATTCCGACCACTGTTTGTATTGTACATTTTACTCTAAAAAAAGGATCTAGGGTAAATGTTGTGATCGGGAAGGAACGAAACACAAATCAACTGATTAGGTGCTAAACAATAAATCGATGCGAGTTTTATAAGAGAATTGATGCACTAAAAAGTTTCACTAAAATAAATAAAAACAAAAAAAGAAATATTTACAACAAAAAATTTCATAAGGGCGCGTTTTCAATGTTGTTTTGACAGACTATGCCTTTTTTTCTTGCAGTGTAAGCACATTTTATTTAGTCAACGTCAAATCAAAACTTCATTGAAAACCAATTAAATCTAAATAAAAGTATTAAATTAATGAAAATGGGCTGCTCCGTGTATAAGGCACACATATTGAATATGGTCTCTCACTTTTACAATAGTAACAAAAAAAAAAAGAAAAATAAAACAAACAACATCGCACTATCGAATGAATTCATAAACGATAATTATTATTTTCAATAAATTAAGTAAACTGCCACGTAAATAAATAAATACTTTTCGATTTTAAAATAATAATAATAATGTCACTAGTAAATTTAACTAAATAGTATTTTGTGCGGTTTCGTAAGTACCCAAATTATAATCAATGTCGATCGGTTAAAAAAAAAGAATTAACGTTCCTTTTATGAATTCATGACACGATCTTGTCATCTTCAAATCAAATACTTGGAATAATAATAATACTTGTGGAACAGATACAAAGCACGTTTCCTTAAAGAAGTAGAGTCAAAATTGGCATCAAAAGGCACTCAAGTTCAATAAACGCGATTATTTGTAAATTACAATAACAATACCATAGATTGCGGATTCTTAATGCTGTTTTACGAACTACACACAAGTTAAAAGCGCAATGTACACTGTATTTTACAATCGTCCCGTTTATCGAACCAGCCAACGTACTTAATCAGATCTTAATTTTGATTTTCAAATTATTAAATTACATCAACAGTGTAGACATGCCTTAACTTTTGACCAATAGAAAATCAATTTTGACTACTTCTTAGAAACAGCAATTACAATATTGATCGTATTATGCATTTTTTTATTAGAACAAAAATAATATTAAAAAAAATAAACAAATAGGAAATAAGATGGAGCGAAAAACACAAGAGCGGCATTGATTTGCATACTGATTGATCCATTTTATAATACCAGGTAACTAGCAAGGTGTTTATTAGAACTACGCGATACGCGAAATACATCTACGCAAGAAGGAAATTTCACTAAAGGCAGTTGCACATTACAACGCCTACGTAGCATTATGCAAATTTCAATTTCAACTGCACACTTAGAAACTTTCAGAGATACAAAACGTCAGTTTGGCATCATTGTGTCCTCCACTTAACGTTCACAACGCAGGAAAGTATGAACAGGGAACTGTACCTTCGCATCTTAATGAGATATCGTTTACGTTGTGTGAAAGGGACAGCTCTATACTGTTGTAATACGAAGAAAAGGCCTAACATCACTTTATTGTCAGGGGAACATGTGCTTAATAGGGAATTTTCAAAGTCCAATTTTTCTTATCTAGATGTCGCTAGTAGTCCAGGGTGAATTCTGTCAGTTATATTTCAGTACGTTTTTTTTTATTATTTGGCTTAATTATTCAAACTTCAGTAAGTTTTGTAACATGTAAACAAACAATAAAAAAAATTACTATCACCTTCAGTATGGACTGCTTGAAGTTAGTAATTTCGTTGACATTCATCCCTCCCTAATACACCTAGCGCCATCTTTCATAATAAAGAGAACGAAGGGCTTTGAAAATTCCCCATTACTGACTGAGCTTTAAGGATCATTTTTCTTTGCCCAGAACGAAGTATTGTGCAACACAAGCATACTAATTACACGCATACATACTCACTAGCACACCTCAACGTATACTGCACAGATATTCCTCGCTACTACATACCCATGAGAAATGGTGGATCACGCTATCGTCACCAAGTCAGGCCCTCATCACTCCCACCTACACAACACACACGTAAATGTTCCTGTTATTATTGTATTTTATTCAAACACATACTACAGCATACACACCATATATAATTCAAGAATATACGAAGTGAAAACTACCCACCGTCTTAATTACTATGTACCAAGGCAACTCACGTCGATTCTTACACACACCGATCTCACCTCGAAGAGATTTAGATAAAACTTAATCTTAGTATATATATATATGTATATAATCATATATATATATTCATCTAGTTAGACGTCTCGCGAACTTTGTCTAAGACGCATCAACATCTGGCACTAATATGTAATGTTTTCCCTTACAAAATGTAGATATTTATATATAATATATATTCTTTAAAATTAAGATTTAATATTATGTACAATCACAACATAAAGACAAACAACCGAGAGAATCGAATGCTCCGCACAGTCTGGTACTAGCGCGATCGCTTCCTCTACATTGTACTAGGGTATTATATATATAAATATATATACATATTAAAAAAAAACCAAAGACTACACTCAAATATTGCCTCCGATTGTCAATCATACTGATACACACGTCAATACTTGTTGTGCAATACATATTATTGTTATCAAATGCGATCACCAGCTACGTTGGACCGTCTCACCGTTTGGTCGTGAATTTACTTATTGTCAATTGGAAAACGAAATAAATTCAAAACCGATCTCTAGGTAGCTACTACTGTTTCCTGGCCCCTTACCATGACGTCTAATAGTATAGGTTTTATCAGAATCTGATGGCAAAAAAAAAGTTAAAAAAAATGACATCTGTCAACTGAAGTTTCGAGGAATTGTTTTTGTTGTTGGAACCGTAAAGTATCAAAACTACTTACTCCAATTTCCCCCTAGTAATTGCTAGCTGTCAATATCTTTTCTCTCTTTTTGCCGGCAGGTCCTGGTAGACCTATATTATTGTTTACACTGTGTGACAGAGACAGTGTCATACCGTTCATCTAGCTCTATCCC
>SJJU01072876.1:0-29169 GCA_012932125.1 Conopomorpha cramerella | reverse complement strand
ATCAAGAAAATATTTTACAAAAACTGAATTCATTCATAATTTATTCAAAATGTGGTGATAAGTCATTGATACAGGCATGGGGAATTAGGTAGGATACCAATCCAGAAGATTAGATTTGATTTAAATAAATTCGATTTTTTTCGAGCTAAAAATGTTCTTGATCCCTAGACACTTTTGATGTGTGTAGTTTTCTATATAAAATAATTATTAAAAAGTACGTCAATCTTTATTTGCGAAGTTGATAATTGTGAGGCGAAAGTATACATGAATAGGTATGTAGACAGTATAGCAGGGAAGCCAGCCATACTGTCATGGGTATACCATGGCCACATTGTTATCATTGATAGCTGTGTATTAATAAATTATATCATTTAAAAAGATAACACTCGTGACGTCACAATAACCATATTATGTAAAAAACAAATGACGATAAAGCTCGAAATCGTATCTGTGTCTACGGGTAACAAAGAGTTTCTTTAAAAAAAAATAAACAAAAGAGTGAGTTACAAGACTAACGGTTGTAGAATAAAGTAGTTGCATCTGTTTCGTTTTTAACTACACACACCAAAAGTGTCCAGGGTTCAAGAACATTTTTAGCTCTAAAAAAAATTATAATTTACTTAAATCAAATCTAATCTTCTGGATTGATCTGCTACCTAATTCCCCATGTCTGTATCAATGACTTATCACCACATTTTGAATAAATTATGAATGAATTCAGTTTTTGTAAAATATATTCTTGATTGCAATCTTCTAAAATGTACTTGATCCATAGACACTTTTGATGTGTGTATAAACCTTCCTCAAGAATCACTACGACTAATTACACAAAATCCGTTGTGTAATTCTAAAGATCTAAGCATACATAGGGACAGACAGCGGGTCGTGTTGGTTACTCTATTTATAACTCATGAAAGGTTGAACTGGTCGGTAGCTTAGAACCAGGAGAAGGACATAGGATACTTTTACCTCAATTGCTGTGGGATGCATCGCTATATAGAAAGTGTTATAGTTTGTATGAAATTATAATAGTGAAAATACGCGAATGAAGTCGCGTGGCGTCCACTAGTATAGTATAATATAGCTAATCACTGGCGCGTGGCTCCACGTCCAGGAATCGAGAATCACAACAAACGCACATAACAAAAATCTATATGTATTTATTTGAAGACAGAAATAGTCCACTTACGTAATACGTGCTCAGGAATTTAGGAAAACTCTACATTTTACTAATAGGAAGGTCAAAACATTTCAGCTTTCTTTATTGGAGCTAACAACCACCAACAATTTAGTGCAGCAAATAATGCGAGACTGATGTGGCTTCCACTTAACTCTATTTGTCAAAGACAAATTACCATGGGAACATAGAGCAACAATACAAATGTGTTCACATAAATGTCATGGGCTTGGTGAATTATGGGTGTTTAATAAATAAAAATCCGGGCACAGTTGGCGTCACACATGGTCACCTGCCCCTAAAATAGGATATCCTGGCTGATATCCCGGTGCGCACAGCAAAGGCTCGTCACTAAAACACTATGTTAGAGGCGGAAATGGAACCTGCGAGCGTCGACCTAGAGCGAAGATCCACTAGTCCACTCCGGTCTGCATTCACATCTAGTAAGAAGGACCTCAGCTCAGCTCACACATGTCTCGTGACTACATGAATGGTACATGCGTGGAGCTTTGCGTTTCATCAATCGAGTGCAGGCACGGGATCACCTCCCCCTTCCCCCCTGACCCCCCACCCCCCCCTTCTCCGCGTCGGACACGACATCGACCAATTCCACCTACATCCAACTAGCCTCATCCGAAACGCAACCAATCATTATCCGAGCGTAATAGCGTAATAGCGTTGTTTGAAAAGTTTTGGCACGTCCAATCGCGATGGCAATTGCAAATCGCTGACTGCCGGGTCCACTGTCCGCGAGGCCGCTCGGTTGTGTCACTCCACGACCTTTCGGTCCAGGACCTGCGGGTTCACAGCGGTCATCCGAGAGGAAGAACGTAGGTGCTCAGCGAGCGCACCACGTGCAGATGGGCCACGGCGGAAAAATTTCTTAAAATTTCTAGAGCCATGTGGTGTCTTTGTAACTCTTACGGATTTAATGTCTCAGATATTATTGTGTCAGTTTAACGCTACAGAAATTTTACATATGAAAGAGAGAGGCACAACATAACATGGGATACTCTATTGAAAGTACTAGTGTAAGAATTACCTAAATAAAGAAGAATCGGCTCGGTAGCTGATAGAAAGGTGACGACAGACTGTTTGGTGCTCGACTACAAAGCCTAGAGAGTCTCCATAGAATGGCCCGTACTCCGAGAGGCAGGTAGGGCCTGGGCTGGCCCTGAAGATTGTCCTTTGAGTGCCCAGGACCCACCCAGCACCATCGATAAATGAAGGCCATCGGGGGGGTTTTAGTCAGTAGACGTCTAACACTTCCCCGTCGCCGTCCCCATAGAGGCGGGGTACATCCATGAAGACTTTCGACTCTCGTCAAAAAAAAAAAAGTTTGGCCTTGGGTGGTGGTGGGCTTGCTAGGAACGGCAATAGAGTCAAAGACAAAACTCGGTAACACAGAAGTTGATTGTTGTAGAATGATTTCCACGCTGTATATTCTTTGGTCCCCAATCTTGGCAAGTGCCGATTACATTTTATTATGGGAGGTAAGCGTCGCTTCAGCACGCAATAACACAATTACCAACCACACCCTGCGCTGGGAACGTTCCCCTACCTATCTGCCGAGTGTTTACTACGAGTGTTGTTGTCATTGCAGCTGCTGGTTTGTAAAAGAAGAACGCATTTTAACCTCCATGGAGTCATAGATGTATGCTCGGAAAAAAGTTGTTTTTTTTTCTTTCAAAAAGTTCATAATGACAAAACAAAACAACAACGTTTAATGGGACAGCTAGTAAGTTATAAAATTATACCTACCTGTAACTCTGTATTTTATTATAGTTGTACTAGGTACACATACATACACACTCGTTCATAATCTCTAAAAGTGGGTGAACAGAACCTTAGAACCGTCGGCCACGTTTAGCATAATAAAGAGTAAGTCACTTTGGACCTTCAATTACAAGTTGTTAGCTCATAGCCAGAATAAACCCAAATCTCCAGATCCCATAGTCAGCTTCTACGACATGTCACGGAGAGATAATCTATTATTCTGACCCACTATTTTCCCACTGCAGGGCCTCTCTTCCCTCCTTTCACGCCATGCGGTCTTGGGCGGCGTTGCACCATCATTTGTCGTGAGACACCAGCTCGTCACTCCAACGCTTTCTGGGGCGACAACGTCGTCTCTTGTCATTTGCTGGTAACCATTCCGTCGTCGTGGGCTAAATGTCCAACCCTTTCCCTTCCTTTTACGATTAACCATAACCCTATAATGGTCGTCATGTCTACCCCTGAGCCTACCGCTGGTGGTATGGTGGGACAAAACCTTACCAATGTAGTAGTGTTGGGTTATGAAAAGTATAAATAGAGTTGTAGTATTAGCCGTAGAACCGATGACCGTTGGGGCAAACGAGTTCTCGAGTGGAGACCGCGTCTCGGCAAACGGAGTGTAGGACGCCCCCAGGCAACGACTGATGATATGCGCAAGATGGCTGGCAGAAGTGGGATGCGAGAAGCGGAAAACAGATCACAGTGGCGTGCAATTGAAGAGGCCTATGTCCAGCAGTGGACAAGTATGGGCTGATGATGATAAAATCATAAGCTTAAACTGTGTACCTCTTGAAACCAATGGCACAAATTTATTCGGTTCAGCATGCATCAACTGTATTGGAACTTGTACAACAAAATCGTCATTAATAATTTCGTTCTCGCGACGTTTTTTTAGGAATAACATTTGATTATTTATGTAGCACACTCAGTAACCGCATTATTGTAACCTGTTTCTTTTCTTGTTTAATAATTCGTAGGTAACATTTCTACAGTGGTATGGTTTAGTCGCACCATACCGCCAGCCCCCCTTGCAAAGCGCTCCAAGAAATACACGACAAGATATATCAGGCACTGCAATTGGTTGAAACCAGATAAGTCGCACGATGTGTGACATAGCAGCCAATCACAGAGCGTATTTGTTCTATGCCGTATCTTTATTTGTAAAAGTGTTGTATTACCAAAATCATTTCTAGTTACCGTATGTATGTACCTTCAGAGAAACGTTTCTCTGAAGGATCGAATCAGAAATGAAGTGATCCGACAGAGAACCAAAGTCATCGACATAGCTCATCGTTTTAGCAGGCTGAAGTGGCAGTGGGTCGGCCATATTTGCCGTAGAACCGATGACCGTTGGGGAAAACGAGTTCTCGAGTGGAGACCGCGTCTCGGCAAACGGAGTGTAGTACGCCCTCAGGCAAGGTGGACTGATGATCTACGCAAGATGGCTGGCAGAAGCTGGATGCGAGAAGCCGAAAACAGATCACAGTGGCGTGCAATTGGAGAGGCCTATGTCCAGCAGTAGACAAGTATGGGCTGGTGATGATGATGATGATGTATGTACTATAGCAAAAACAGTATTTTATCGTTATATTATCAAGTATTTGATTGTATCACCACTTGGTGTGCAATGCTCATGATGTTGTACCTCCTATAATCTGTACTAATGTTTCATCTTAACATTGTGAAAAGCAATAAAGAATTGAGTATTGAGTATCTTTCTTGCCGCGCTTGTTAGGGCTGCAGGGTAGGCTCAGGGGTAGGGTGGGTCCAGCGTGAGAACCAGTAATGTTTCTGTTGTCTATCTATCTCTACAATATTTGACCGTCCCGTTGGTGTATTGGTCAGCATGTCTGCATCTGTTCCGTAGGTTCGATTCCTACCGCTGACAGGTACTTAGGTGATGAGCTTTTAGGTACTTGTTGGTTGTGTCTGGGTGTTGTATTTATATAAGTATGTATAAATGAAAAACAAAAATGTAGGTGCCTATTTAAGTAAGTATATTTCGTTGTTTGAATTCCAGAACACAAGTGGATGAAGGCAATGTGGGTGTTGTAAAATATTTTTTTTTTTTATGAAAAAACTGTTCAGGGTCCAAAACTGTATGACATTGATTCTTTTTATGTGGAAACCAGTTCAGTATATCAAGTTGCCGTTACAGAAGCCGAATTTCATATTTTTGGAAAAATTGTCTGTCTGTTTGGCCGCGAATCACGTCAAAACGGCTGGACAGATTTGGTTGATATTTGCCACGCATATACCTTATACACTGGAATAACATTTACCCTAATTTTTATCCCGGACTTCATAATATATATTACCAAAACAACGTTTGCCGGGTCAGCTAGTCCCCAGTATAATTATGAACCTAGCTCATGATTTTTTGGAGTCTAATGATTTGTATGGATAATCATGTTTTATTTAACTTATCATGTATGTACTAGTGAACTTCGATTTCTATATAATATTTTTGAATCGTAACTCCGAAATCTAGAGCGTCTGTTGTCCAGTTGGTTGAATACTTGACTAGTAACCGGGAGGTAGCGGGTTCGAGTCCGGCTACTGGACGTGTACAAATGGGACTCTTTTTCAGAGCCTATGTATGCAACGCAACGCTTGTAGGGTGAAGGACAACATCGTGATGAAACCCGCACACCACAAGGTGTATCAACCCTATAACGGCGATGGGCTTACCATCTGTCACGTTGGGTTAAATACGCTTGATGAACTATGGGCATTTGTTTACCCCGCTTTGGGATTAAAAGGCGTGAAATGTATAAACTGCTGAACGGATTTTCATAAAACTTTACGATAATATATTTTATTCATCAGTGTAACACATAAGCTACATTTACCCCTGAAAATTTCCACGGTAATGGGTTACTGCGGGTAACACCGTGGGGGGAAATATTTAAGTTCAATTTTAAATGTTAATTGATTTACAAAATAAACATGTCTACATTTCTATGAAAAAGCGCGCGAAGTCGAAGCGAGGTTAATTTAGTATAGTATAATCTTCCCAATATTCAAACTGCTGGGTTTGTTATACGAATTACTCACAATAGTAGGTGCATTGTCCGACCAAATACTGCACCTTTCAGCAAGTACAAAATATATTGACCTTTACTACATTCTGTCAAGAGTGAACAATATTATTGCAAAGTAATATAGATAAGTACCTACTTCACTACGTAAAGGAAAAGTCCAGAATGATAAGAAAAGTGCACGTAAAACTGCAACATAAGTGTAAATGTACGCGCCAAAGAAACAAATACAATTTGATAACATATCGGATTGACCAATGCACTACCTATTTAACTTACATACTTTTATGGACCGTGAACTCTAATCTCGTTCGCGAAAAAAAAAAAAACGAAATATTGGTGCGGCGGCGGCACACTCCCGATTTGCAACCCAACGGCGTAGGAGTGAAAGGCGATATTTTTTCGCAGATAAATTGGCGAATGTAATGATTCAATCCCCTTGTGCCGAAGCGTGGGTTCGTCCATTCAGGGGGCATCTTCACAGTGCTCTTTCGCGCAACCCGGAGCGCGCGTGTTCCCAAAAATTCTGATAGCGCGAATTCAAATTTCGTACAAGCAATTTTTTTCCTTTTAATTTTTTTTTTCGCTCCAACCGACGATGTCACTCGACGGTGCAAATATGGCAATGCGGAAAATAGCCGCGCGAAATGAGGTTGGTAGACGTTTTTATTGTTTTAATTTTAGTGCAATAATTTTTATGGTGCCCCGCTGTCTGGGCCAGATTGTTGTTAGGCGAATTAAAGCTAATTTTGTAACGTTCGTCGTTAGATTTGATACAGGCATGACTTTTTATATGTCTGGTCCGTTCATTAGCTCCTCTAACATTATTATTTTGTATTGTATGTTTTAATACTGCAGTAGCGTCTGAATATGTCTTCTTATGATTCTTATCATATTAAATTGTCAACACACATGAACTGTGTTCACTTAGTTTATTTTTTGCACGTTGCTGTGCGCCTTTTGTGTAGCATGTTTTAATAAATTCTAATTGGCATTATAATAATTTTTAATACGTTGATTTATTTATATGATAGAAATATCAAGTACCTAGTAAAATTACCAATGGCTCGATATAATGTTTTTTAAAGAATTAATTTGCGAATTTTGCATGTCTAGAGACTATCGTGGGTTTATACCAATATCTCTCTAATAATAACGCAAATTGACAAAGGCTATAAGAAAAAACTTCACTTAAATCACTATCATATCAATCAGTAGATTTTGTTTCCAATCGACAGTATTATCGAAATTTATTTTTACGAACTACGTATTACTTCCACAGGTTTATTTATGGACAGTAACCGATTTGAAAGACAAAATTAAATGCACAAAGACAGTCATCATCATCATCATCAGCCCATACTTGTCCACTGCTGGACATAGGCCTCTCCAATAGACAGTCATATACGGCTTTATTTATCTACCTTACTAATAGAAGGCCGCCCCGCGATTTCATTCGCGCAATTTCATTTTTTCATTTACACCTCGGATTATGCAGTTTCCGTAACAAACTTGAAATTTAAAAAATAATATAATCCTTTGAAACTCGATGATTGTGTAGATTGCAAACGATGAAAGATTTTTTTCTAAATGAGTTTAGTAGTTACGCATCCTTTTCTATTGGAATATTTTCTTTTTATTATGTCACTAGCCTTTTATTTGTATTAGTCACGAATCATCAGTGCTTCGCTGTATGTGTTCCTTCGGCATGAATCACTCCGTCCATAAAAATTGCACCAAAAAACGTTGCGTACTTTTAAATATGTAAGCAACGGAGGGACAGACAGTGGGAAGCGACTTTGTTTTATATAATGTATCTCATTTGGGGGGTAATGTGGCGAAGTTAGTTTAGTAGGCAGAAGAATGCTATGACAGAAGAGTGATATGCAATAATGGATGGTAATGTTATAAATAAATGTTAAAAATGTTACTTATACTTAAACAATATGCCATCCTTTAAATTTTATTGACCGTAATATCGCCATAATCATCTCATCACATAACGTCAACTGCTGGACGAGGGCCTCCTCTGGATTTCCATCATTTAGGGGGGATATACCAATAATTGCCACGCTTGGCAGGTGGGTTGGCGATCGCAGTGGTGTTGTGGTTTAACTCACAGAGAGCGTTGCTATACATATATATTTTACGTTTTAAACTGTGTGTAAATCTGCAGTGGTACGTATAGTTGTACAATAAAATATTGAAAGGGCACATTTTTGTACAGTTATTCTATATACATTCATCATCATCAGCGCATATTTGTCCACTGCTGGACATTGGCCTCTCCAATTGCACGCCACTGTGATCTGTTTTCGGCTTCGCTATTTACATTACTAGTATTCTTTTTCTTATGACTAGCATTTTGCCCGGTTATGCCCAGGGAATGCCCACGGAGAGTCTAGGAAAAAATAATGGAAAAAATGTTCCATAATACGCAATGCATTATTAGGCAATGTGGTGGCCATCTATCTTGGCCTATACCTTTAATTGATGACGAGGGTAAAATCCTTATGAAACTTTGGCCTTCTGGTGGCGACGACGACGGTAGTGTAAAACTTGCCTTACAACTTGTCCATCGAATAAAATCAATACATAGTATAAAACAAAGTCGCTTCCCGCTTTCTGACCTAAGTATGCTTAGATCCTTAAAACTACGCAACGGATTTGATACGGTATGCTTTTATAGATAGAGTGATTCTTGAGGAAGGTTTATATGTATAATACAATGCATATAATAGGAGAGAAACTCTGTTAATAACGGATCAGCTAGTAAAGAACAAAAACTTTTGTTTCGGATTATAGACTTGAGTATATTTACTAAACTGGCGGTAAAAGCGGGTAAGGCCAAATGCCTCATTTTGACACCAAAACGTTTGAGTTTATTCGCCAGTACTACCGCCGGGTTCGTGCGTATATACATATACGTAGGTATACGTCATCACGTAAGCCCATACGCCACTGTGATCTTCTTCGGCTTTACGCATCTAGCTTCTGCCAGTCATCTTGCGCATATCATCAGTCCACCTTGCCTCAGGGCGTCCTACACTCCGTTTGCCGAGACGCGGTCTACATGAAAGAACTCGTTTGCACCAACGGTCATCGGTTCATTCATCATATTTATGTAGGTGCAGTACTAGTTTTAGGCTAAGTTGTGGGCGGTGGTTTAAAAGTTTGCCACCCAATAGAAAACAACTGAATGTTGTTCTGATGATATATTCTCCCTATCCGTATGTCATAACATACGAAGCACAAAAAAAAGAATGGCATGAAATCTTATTGACTATTCACCACTGACGCGCCTTGAAGCACCTTACCTATCACGTCTGCAGCTGGACATAGACCTCCTCAAAGGCGTGATACAACGATCTTCCTCCGCCAATGCGGGCCGTCTTTACCAGACTGTCGGACTGTCTGTTGTTCATATTTTATTAATTAATCATAATACTTATTCACCTTTTAGTAATCTTCTCTGGACTTCCCCAAAAAATTCAAAACGAAAGTTAACCAAATCGGTGCAGCCGTTCATGAGTTTTAGCGAGACTAACGAACAGCAATTCATTTTTATACTGTAGACTAACTGACCTAGCAAACGTTTTTTTGCCAGTATACATCATTAATAGTTAAAGCTATTATAATGCCTGTATTATACATAGTAAAAAACTTATTCAAGAATTACTCTACATACTAAAAGTAACGGCATCAAAATACGTTGCGTCGTTTTAAATCTCTAAGCATACATAGGTATAGACAGCGTATTAAACGAAACCCGACTTCGTATTGACGCCCGGCTATGTATTCAGCTTTTAAACCTTCCCTGGACTTCCACAATTCAAGACTAAATGTAGCCAAATGGCTCTAGCAGCCCTAGCAAGAGCGTCAAGAAAGACACGACAAAAAAGAAATACGCGCTATGATTGGCTGCTATGTCACACTTCATGCGACTTAGCTTGACTTTACCCTCGACCAATCGCAGTGCATGATATGTCTTGTCATTTCTTTCTTGGAGCGCTTTGCAGTTTTGAACTTTTCATTTTTACGTTTATAGCATAGATTAGTCCCAAAGGCAAACATTTGTTTTGTCGTAGTAAGTCGCCTTTGTTTATTTATTCACCTTTTAAACCTTCTCTGGACTTCCACGAATAATAAAAAAATCAGCCAAATCAGTACAGAAGTTCTCGAGTTTTACCGATACTAACGAACAAAAATAATTTTTTGTATAAGTAATGCCTGTAGTTCTTTCTTCGTATTATCCTAAAACGGGTACAGGTATCCTAAGTACACACATCAAAAGTGTCTAGGAATCAAGAATTTAGCTCTAAAAAATCTAAATTATTTAAATCTAATCTAATCTTCTGGATTGGTCTCCTACCTAATTCCCGCCTGCCATTTCTGTTCCTTCAGTTTTTGTAAAATATATTATTGATTGCAATCTTCTAAAATGTACTTGATCCCTAGACACTTTTGATGTGTGTAGTCTATGCGAAATTTCATTAGTTACAATCATCATTCGAATATACTTAGAGATAAGAACAATTCCTAGACATTGCACCTAAATAGAGACATTGACGAACAGTGACTCACTAATAAGCGACCGTAAATTACCTACAGACGCAATACTGTCACAATCTTTGTTCACATTATATCAGTTAGTAGGTACTTACATAGGACCTACTTCCATCACTTAATTTTACTTATGATTACCTACATTAGATGTACGCATTTATTTGCACGGTTGTCGTGCAGTGACGGCGACTAGAATACGTGTGTCACCACCCGATCCGAACATCTCCCGTCGTGGGGGTCGTAAGTAGCGAGGAAACCCTCCAGAGGACGGGCAGCAGCGTTCTCTGTGAGTTAAGTCACGACATCACGGCGATCGCCAGCCCGCCTGCCAAGCGTGACGATTATTGGCATTTCCCCCCAAATTATGGAAGTTATTGGGGGAGGCCCACATCCAGCAGCAGACTAATGACGATCATGACGGATTTATACTACAACACATACATGTAGTGTATCCTGTTCCCGGATAAAATTCGGGAATAACAAAGCCTAAGTGTTAGTCCGATGTAAAAATTACCTATATTGGTAATGTTGCCAAAGAAGTCTCTAGTTAGCGGATGTTGAATGAGTGTACGGTTTTTACGGTTTTCATAGATTGACGGAAATAGAGTTCTTTCTACTTCGCGACACAGTATTTTTTTATTGGATCGTTTAATATCTGTAACTCACTATCATCGGCGGCTAGTCTTCTCATTTGAACATTACATTCAGTCATAATCATAAACATTGTTCGTTTAGAGGTCTAAATTCTTACAATAAAAGGCGCTGTAAAGTATCTTCGGTGATTGCATTTTTATCTAAAAATATCAGTTTCACATGCCTTCAGCAATATTATTTCAAGAAACGTCTAAAAGTCTTCTTTATTATTGCTAAACTTTTGATAAGTAGCTCTGCGAATTTCCGGTAACTAGGTACCTACCTACCAACATAAAATGCTAAGCATCCGCTATTGTAATGCTGCACTCTGACAGCATTACCTACGAAAGCTGCCTTACATCAGCTGTCTCGATAAGAATTAACTGTGTTCAGTAAACATATACAATACTTTCATTCTAAACATTCGACGATAGATTTATAAACAACAGTCAGTATTTCTGTTGCAAAAACTTAGCGATGCCAGAGTTGCGTGGGCTGTGCGTAGCTTGAGTAATGTACCGGGAAGAACCATTTTACAACGGCCCTCAGTGCACACGGATTCCAACGGTAGGTAGCCGACATTGAACGAAAGTCAGGAGTGGCAAACGACTGATGATGACCTTACAGGCGAACTTTTTGGTATTTTTAGAGATGTATCTTTCGCACGCGGGTCTGGGAATAGTCCGGTTGTGTTAATTTCGCTGGATGAAATGAATGGCTCGCTCAGGTGCGGGCGACCTGGTTTCGTGACGTTGAGCCGAAACAGAGCCCTTTGAGGCCATGGTCACGGTGATGTATACAGGCCTGACGAATAGTCACTTCTAATTCTTTATGTGTTATACTTTCCTTTTCAAGTATGTCGCGACAAATTGGTGTAATGTCAGAAACGGTTTTCAAGTACTTTGATTGCTTTTCGCAGCTAAGAATTTATAGGTAGGTACGTGTAATTTAACATTGAAAATGAATCACATAGGTTTGAATAGCATCTATTAATTACGGTTTTAATGATTACAGCACCTTTGCAATACGCAGATCAACGACTGAGCAATTAAATTATATTACTAATTATCTTATTAAATTGGGCAGTGTTATCGTCCTAACAATGTATTTTATTATTTTTCAATATAAGTGTAGGTAAATGTAATGTAAAAAGTTATCTTCATGTAATAAAACCCCGGAATGACCTACATTTTTGCTCAATTCGTAATCCTAATTGGTCTTTTCTTACTCGTAGTATTCGGGTTCTATAAATTAATGAGTAGGGTCGGTCTTGGATTAGTATTGGAGGAGCTTGGACCCAAGTTTTGGTCTAACGGTATATACACACATCAAAAGTGTCTAGGGATCAAGCTCATTTTTAGCTCTAAAAAAAAAACTAATTTATTTAAATCTAATCTTCTGGATTGATCTCCTACCTAATTCCCCATGCCTGTATCAATGACTTATCACCACATTTTGAATAAATTATGAATGTATTCAGTTTTTGTAAAGTATATTATTGATTGCAATCTTCTAAAATGAACTTGATCCCTAGACACTTTTGATGTGTGTATTTGTATAATGCGTTATAAGACAGTATTATTGTTATTATTGTCTTCTATACTTAGAAAGACAAATTATTCTTCTCTAGTACTCTATTTATTTATGTTACATTCCCTCTCTTACTCAAGATTGCTGTGTCCATCAGGATTTACAATGTGTTTGTAATTACCCATAATACTACCACCTAAGATTACCATTGTAGAACGCAATAAACACATGAATTAAATTGAATACTACCCAACACAATGCTACATTTTGAACGAAAAGTCAAAGTTTATCAAAATCTTCTGTAACTCTTTTGCGACTTCATTTTTGGAACACGTGTAATTAGGTAGGTAATTACTATTAAAATATTTAAAATCTGCATGGTTACGAAGATTGAAAGCACACTACTGTGAGAGATAAACGATTATGAACATAATTCATTAATTTAAAATGCCTATACCTAGGGTTAGGTTAGGTAATAAAGAAATTGCCAGTAATAGCCACTACGTAGTTCCAAAACTATTAATCATTGCATTTACTTACTAATTTGATTAGTATTAGAAAAAATCAGTTTGCCTTGATATCATCCCTTCGACAAGTTCCACAATATGCCAGAAGATGTAATAACGGATTTTTTCAAAACTGGTGGCATATAAGATTAATAATCTGAATTAGATGTCACACAACTATAATCCGGTCCAGATTATAGATTATAGACGGCCGGCATGGACTAGTGGTCAGGGCATCTGCCTCTAGGACGACAGTCGCCGGTTCGATTCCCGCCACGGACATAACGGTTTAGTGATGAGCTGAGGCATTTGTTGTGTGCGTCTGGGTGTTTTATTTATCTATGAATGTATTTAAAAAAAGTATTTATGTAAGTGTACCAGTCTCTGACACCCATAGTACAGGGTATCCTAGTTTGGGGTCAGGTGACCGTGTGTAAAAATGTCCCGGCATATATTACAGATGTTTGATATCTAGATACAGTAAATTAATGATTAGTGAAATTACATTGTACATTCTGATGAACACAGAAATATGGCGTAGGAGAGAGGGTGATTTATATCAAGTATGTATTATATTGGTAATACATATTAATATTTGTACTTTAGTTTAATTACCAAATAAACATTTCTTAGTCAAAGTTTATCCCAAACACTAAGCCTACCGATTCGTGGCGAGATGGTAGCGAGGGTTAATTTTAAATTTTTGTCAGTTCGATTCCCGTTTGATACTAGCAAAGTTTAAAATAAAGATTTAATGCAGTTTTGTTTCTTTTTAAAAATAAAGGAATGTTTTCTTTCAGTAAAATGATCTAACTAAAGAATTTAAAGCAGTTCCCCTCCAGGGCCCATAACTTTTTTCCACCCTGTATTCTAGCTGACCCGGCAAAATTGTTTTGCCAATACACTTTATTAACAGTGTTTCTCTGCTGTTATATGCATGTATTATACATATAAACCTTCCTCAATAATCACTCCATCTATTAAATAAAACCGCACCAAAATCCGTTCTGTACTTTTAAAGATCTAAGCATACATAAGGACAGACAGCGGAAGGCAACTTTGTTTTATACTACACGATAGATACAATATATATGTGTGTTATAATATGTATTTATCTACCAAATTTCAAAGTATTTGTGAAATATTCATAATCGAACTTATCGATCTTATTTGCATAAATAATGATGACTTCATTCAATCTTTTGCAGCCGTTAATTTTCCACAATTATGAACTGAGGTAAAGTGTGGAAAATTAACGGCTGTAGTATTGAATACAATAACACTATTAGCAACAAATGTCACCATAAACGTTAGAAATGTAGCCTGTGAAGTATTTAAACTAATATCAAGTTATTTATTACCTGCGTCGAAGTAAACAACCCTTTAAGGAAACTTCGTTAAGCTCAATACAAATTGCGTTTGCCGTATAGAGCCCAGTAATGTGTACAGCAATAAAAAATCTAGTGCCTACATCATATTATATATGGCTATCATAGAAAGTGGTCGCAGAAACCCAGTTAATCGCACATATGAACATTCTCTAAGTATTTTTTTAATAGTTAGGCAGGTCCGTTTATGTTAGCTAGATCCGTGCTAAGATCTGTAAAAAAAAACGTGTTGTCAAACCAGTAGTGCGATTCCCGTCGTCGTGTTTGCACAATGCGCATACCTTCAGCGAAGACTGCGTGAAGTATCTAGCTGTCCTACTCTTAGCTATGGGTGATGATAGAGAGAGGGCGATATGCGATCCAACAAACTCTATGAAGATGCGACTTGGTGACGGGAATTGTCCCTCTGAATGGACGCGGATCAAAGCCTTTGCAGTGTGGTGTCTAGGCTTCAGAGACTTGATGGGGCTGAGGTAGGATGTAAGTGCGCTGTTGGAATAGATTTCTAGGTTTTTTCTTTTACTTGCTTCGGAATGTGCTACAATGATACCATTGTTTTCTATATATGTAGGAACATGATCATAAAAATTATTGTCTTTTTATTATATAATTAACTATAATGCTTAAGTGCAAGTTGTTTAAATATTGTATTTGTCAAAATATATGAAATAAGTTATGTTTTGTATTTGTTTCAGGTGGTCCACGAGAACTTCGGATCAGCGGAGAAGACTTTGACGTATCCTTTTGGGTTTTTTAATGGACGTTTTCTTAATTATTTTTTCACTTACATAAAAATTACATGATATTGTGTGATGGCAATGCAATGAACGTTATAATATTATGAATATTAACAAAACGTATCTTCAACCCATATAGGTTCAGAGAACAGTATAATGGTATTAAATACTAACGCTGGATACCCATTTGCAAATTAAAACTTCTAATCTCTGAAATTAGTACTTTCAGTTGATTAGAGCTTTATCTTTGCAGTTGAGTGAGAATGTGAGATGCTGTTTGTGGTCTAGATGAGTGAGTGACGCAGCATCGGTCGGTCGGTGTGGCGGCTCCGGCTGACCAATCTCTGTGTCACTCGTACAGTAAGGTGCGCGAAAGTTTGTATGTCGATGACATTATGCGTTCGTATTTGTTACTGTAAAACTGACTCTGAGTTTAGAGACTGCAAAATAGAAATATGTGTGGGGCGGATTCTAACAGTAGTTTCGATCTATATATAGGTAGGTATTTTGCTAGGTATGTAGGTAAATTATAACACAACATAAAACTGCGTTAAGATGTGTCACCGTTAGGTTGGTAATGACTACTTTGGGAATATTACAGCTTTACTTTGATAAAATGTGTGTACTATCATCGAATAAAACAAACGATTCACCAAATCTTCTCTTTCGGCAGATTCAAAACGGCACAGCCACTTCAAGGGTTTCAAAGTCATCAACTTCAAGTTCACGGAGAAAGTGCTGCAGAACGACGTCGGCGAGGCAGTACTGAACTTCCACGTTCAGGAGTCAGACCACAACCAGAACCACACCGCTGGCCCCGAACAACAGTACTTCACCATCAACTTCCAGGTCAGCAGGATCACCAAGAACAGCCAGGGTAACAAGGTCGCGGTGCCGTACTACGAAAACACCGTGAAGATGTCCAACGTCGAGCTGAAGGAGGGGAAATGGCTGAAGATCAACGTGACGGGTATGGTCGCCGAGTTCTTCAAACTTCCGAGGGAGAACCTAGCCATCATCGTCAAGTGTCAGGAAGCGGAGAACCGGATACGGCTTGTCGTGCCGCAAGCCAACTCCGACACCGAAAACGGTTTGGTAAGTATAGCATTTGGCTAAGACAAGTTTGAATCTATTTATTTACCTATCTGCAGGTATTTAAAGTAATTTGATTACAACTAAATTATGTCCTTGTCGGGACAACCATCTCTACGTAAACCTAAGCTACTCCAGTTTCCTACATTTGAAGATCAATCTAAAGTAGTTGTAGTAAAATAAGACGT
The DNA here is from genome assembly GCA_012932125.1 of Conopomorpha cramerella. Classification (NCBI taxonomy): domain Eukaryota; kingdom Metazoa; phylum Arthropoda; class Insecta; order Lepidoptera; family Gracillariidae; genus Conopomorpha; species Conopomorpha cramerella. The sequence goes on along the minus strand of SJJU01072876.1, from coordinate 12,535 downwards.
TTGTTTGTACAGATGCCATACATCGAAGTATTCCTTCGCGACAGCAGCCACAGACGCACGCGCCGCACCATCGGCATGGACTGCACGGAGAGCTCGAAGGAGGTGCGCTGCTGCCGGTATCCGCTGGTGGTGAACTTCGAGGAGTTCGGTTGGGACTGGATCATCGCGCCCAAGCACTACGTGGCCAACTACTGCAGCGGCGAGTGCCCCTACAGCTTCCTGCAGAAGTACCCGCACACACACCTGGTGCACCTGGCGGCGCCGCAGCGCGGGGGCGGTCCCTGCTGCGCCCCCAGGAAGATGAGCAGCATCTCCATGCTATACTTCGACCACGAGTTCAACATCATCTACGGGACAATTCCCGGAATGGTCGTTGAAAGCTGCGGGTGCTCATAGTGACAATTTTGGCCCCAAGTGAATCTTAGTCTATTGCTAGTTTTTTTTTTAGTTACTCTCCCCGTGAAGTACACTTGAGGTCAAATTTGCCTTTGTGATACTGTTGCGAGACAGCTAATGTGTGTGTTGTGTGTGTGACGGTTTTTTGTACATTTTTTTTTATATTTTAATTTTTGTTCGTCTCAAGTGCCTAGACTTTTCTTCGATTTAAGTATCACTCTCATGCCATCTGATATATTATTTAAAATTGTCATCACTACCCATTTCTCGTGTTTATCGCTAATAAATAATAGTGAATAATCAGTTATGTTAAGTCGAAAACGACCTTTTTATGAGCGTTTTAAGTTCAGTTCGATAGTGGTTATCAGCAAGTTGTCTTCGCAAAGAGGACAATGTCACGCGGGTTTTTTAATCCACAGACTAGAGAATAAATGTCACGATAATATGACAAAGTTTGTACGGTTCAATTATGTATGTAATAAGGGCTGGGCCGCGCAGGCGTCTCCTTGAATTGTCTCCCTTGTCAAGGAAACATCTCACCAGCTGACTAACAGTGCTACTGCCCGCGACCAGTCGTAAAATATTTCATTCTATCTCATTAAGTACTTCTAATTGCAACTATAAGATATTAACTTGTATTTCTTTATCTTATTTCTTTAAAGTAGCAAAAAGCGCTATTGTTTTCTTTTAGAAAAGTGTTTGCTATGTATTTCGATTCTAAAATTAGATCTCATTTTTGGCGATGACCATTGTCTACGAAAGCTTCCCTTCATATGTATAGAAGCACAGATCTCTCAATTGTTCGGATTTTATTAAAATTATCAGATTTTATTTAGATAAAACTTGAATGTGATTCTTCATTCGATTTCTCATTATTGGTGTCCGAAAAAAGTGTAAAATATTTTTTTGAATTTAAATAATAGTACCTACCTATAAAATAAATTTTCCATTCAAATTATGCATGGGAGAATTTTATTTACGACATTACCCTTTCCCCTCGAAATAAAACGCAATTTAATTAATGTTTGGCTATTCTTACAGAATACCCGAATCTTTATTATATAAACTTTAAATTATTTACATATTTTGTTTCGCCTACTTTACATTAATACGTTTTATCAACTTCATTAAAATACAATGAAAAACAAAAATATATAACAGAAATTCACACAGTGGTAATTTACAAAAAAAAACACAAATTCCTTCAGAAACGTGGGAACATGAGACAGACTAGTTCTCCCAATAAAAAAAAGAATAAAATAATAACTTTCCCACGAAAACCGTTTACGTAAGTATTTAGAGAATTAAACGCAATAATCCATAAATACTTCAGTCTAATACAAATATTGCTCGAATCGTCAAAATATACAAAAAACAATATAATAGGAGGGCCAAGGGGAGATTACATTCATTTAGTGTATTCAATTCTATGCAAACAATTCCTTATATTTAACGTAGGGAAAATAACAACTGTATGGCATTACACGTTAAGGGCTTGAAAGATTAAGTCTATACCATATACCTAGTCAAAACAGTCGGATATATGACAAAAAACACATTGCTTACATGACTAACAGAGATATTGACTGATTTCTTCCAAGCCTAACATCTACTCTCATGTAGATACAAACATATTTATTTTTATTTTTTATTACTTCTAAAATTCTAAAATACATAAAGGTGCACAACATCAAGTGGTGTCAGTCTATAGATAGGTTGGATGGATTTTCTTAGAAAGTTATGAAAATACGGAACGTAATAAAACGAACGAAAGAACAAGAGATTTTCTTTTTTCGAGAACAACCGTATCAAAATATACAATAAGCTGCCAAAAAGTTGTGTAGAAAATACAATATTATTCCGAAAACAAAAACAATCGGCAGTGACTTGACATGACACAAGCAGGTTTCGATACCTTGGATTGGTATTTACATACTTACGTATTTTTATTTTAACATCATAGACTGGGCGTTTTTAAACAACTTGATTTAAATGCAATTCTATCTGAGTAACATTAAATGCTGATTATTATGTATGTAGGTTTGTACACTATGAAAGCAAAAACATTTAGGTAAGTAGGTATGTAGGTAGGTCTTTTAGGATCACAGTTAGAAGAACTATTAAGCGGCTAGGACATGTAGGCAGTTGATTGTGAACAAATAAATAGCTCAGACAATATACCTAAACATCTTAATTGTATTACAATTTCAACTGCAAATTCGAGCCTGAATGCAGCTATCTATTTATTTACAATTTCACAATTTGTTCGTTAAACAATAAAGAATTTCGGCTGCCAAGCAAATACATAGTCCAAACGTAAAATTTCACAGTGTAAGAAATAGTAAGGTCACGTAGGAAGTCTATGTCTAAAACTAACATGTTTAAGGTAATTAATAATATTTACAAGATTGCTATTGCGTCTCCGCCATGCAACGAAAATGTCGCCGAAAGTCGAAGGTTGAGCCTTTACATTTATAGGATCACAGTGGAAAAAGTGATTTAAAATTATGCGCCGATCATCATAAAAATGTATTGCTAAAATAACTAAAACTGTCTGCGCCTGTCGCGCCCCCTACATGTCTGACCCACAGCACACCGACTGCCGGGACCTCACCCTGCTGCACCCCAATCTCACTGCAATATTCAGTCTTTATGACAATCGGCGAAGAGTTACTTACCACCTAAAGTTCTATATAAATATACATATAGTAAAAAGTCCACTTTATGGCAAGTTTCTCTACGTAACACTAATGTTTACTTTTGCCCACTATAAAACACATTCCTACGACTACGATCATAATAAAACGAGTTATTCTTCCTGTACATTTTCGTCCAACACTGTGAATGTCTCGTACATTTTCAAAATAACGTTACGCGTTATATCACTTTCCCGTCGGTCTCAGAAACTCGGCTGGGAGACCGTCCGCGGGTTGGCCGGCTGCTGCTGGTACACCTCATAGGAGGAGTGCGGCTCCAGGTGGCATACGACGTTGTTCTCTCCGTTCAGCACGGCGGCCAGGGAGCGCATGTTCTCCGGGTGCTGGTGGTAGGGGTGGCCCACGAGTCTGCCGCCCTCGTAGCCGTGCCGGGGCTCGTAGCGATCCAGACTGTCCCACTTGCCAGCGTACTTTCCGAAATGCTCATCGTGTTGGTGGCGCTCGCCAGGGCTGTATGAGATCAGGGGCCGGTGGTCGCCGTAGAACTTGGAATTGGACGAGCCGTGGTGGCCCGGGTTCTGCCTGCAGTCGGGTCCGGAGTTGTCGTCAGACATGTCCGACATCAGAGTCTCATTCCTCTCTATTTCCTCGTACACCGGGTCATCCTGTATCACTCTAAATTCCTGGTCGGAGCCGCGGCGGTAGATCCTGCCCTGTTGCGAAGCGATTTCCGAGTAGGTGTGATTCATGTTCTGGCTGCCGTGGTGGTGGTGCTTCCTCCTGCCATCATCCTTGTAATGTTTGCGGAAGATCATCTCCTGGCTGCCGGGCGAGTGCTGGGACATGTATACGTGCGGGTTCCTGAAGTCGTGGTTGTAGCTGCGCGTGGTCTGGTACCCCTGGTGGTGGAGTGGCGATTCCTCGTCCTTGATCATGTGCCGTGGGGTCTGCGGGGTGATCTCGCACTCGTTGTACGGGTGGAGGTGGTTCTGTTGCATCATTTGCCGGGAGAGAGTGTCGTGGTGTGGCAGAGTCGAAGTCGAGCCGGGGTGGTGCTTAGAAGAAGTGCTCTGTCAAAAGAAATATTATGTTAGTTCTAACATGTAAATGATCGACTGTTGCACTACGAATGTATAAATATAAATAATAATTTTCTGGTGTGCCAATAAAAATAAGTTTTTTTACCACCAATTAAATCATTAGAGTTTTTGTGAGTATGTTTTAATAATAATGAATAACAAAACTATTAGCATTCACCTAGTAACAAAATGACTTTAGTGATTTTTATGAATGCAAGTCGCTCATACAGCTCAACGTCTTGCCATGAAAACGAGTGACAAGTATGTATGATTGTAACAGTCTTCATTCCTTCTAATATCAGTGCTAAGGCTAACCATGAAGTGATGATGTGAAGAAGGAGATGGGAAGGGCTACTGTTCACACAATAAAACAATAGTCCAAACAACTTGTAAGTGACAGACAGACATGCGAAGTTCTATTAAGTTAGGTCATGCAGATTCTCGCTCGGTTGTCATCCGTTAGTGAATCAAATCGTGCAGTTGATATTACTAGCTTGCTCTACGTCATTCTAGTGTGTCACACGTAAAGCGGGCTGTACAGCGGTCCCCTCCCCTCACCTTCAGCATTCCTGCACCAATCGGGTTAGCCATAAGCCCCCAGTCAACCGACGACGACATTTTGTAAGATGGCGACCGAGAGCGAGCGATCGAGCTTTGGTAATCGTTTGGATCCAAGTTGTTCCTGTAGCTATTCATTGACGCTATACTCTGCGTGTGAGATGCACTGTGAGGTATGTTTTGTGGTGTCTGTACTCTCACGGATCTGCTCTCGTCGCTAGGTACGTATATTGGAGCTGAAGGTCTAAGAATCCATCTCGATGTGTCTGGTTGCAAATCGTAACTCTGCAGTACAATTAAATATATATATGTATAAGGTGTAGCATACAGGATAGGATATACATATATACATACGCACAGACGCACCGCCGCCTTCTGTCCTCCGTCCGTTATTATATACATAGGTAGGTACTTATATGTAGAGAAGTAGGCACAATACTAAAACTAGTTACATACGCATCAAATACGGTAGAGATAGTTTCCTTAAACTGTTCTGGATCAGTGATACATTATGTACTGAGCGACGCTAAGTACAAAGTTGGATATATGCCTTCACTGACCACCACACCACCACTAAAAGGAAAATTGGTTAAAAAGATACAGAAAGTAGGTAGGTACACAATAAGAAATGTTTTGCGTTTTGTTAGTGGATCAAAGCGTTAGTTAGTTGTGAAGTATATACCTAAACTAAAATGTGAATGAAAACAATAACTTACCTCCGTATAGGAATTTGACATATTTTGCGATACCACGCAATGTCCGAGTCATTGGACTCAAAAACCTCTAGATTTATGTATATTAAGGAATTAAATTGTTAGTTTGAATATGTCCAAAATAAAAAAATAATAACTTGACACCAATTGAAAATGTAGGTATCCTTAGCACATTAGAAAGAAAAAACAAAATTACATGTTAACATTAATAATAAATTATATAAGTAACAAACAAGAATTTGAGCTGTCTATTAACCAATTAGTCACAAGAGTGGTGTTTCGGTGGTTCTCCGTTCGTTTTTGAAATTTGTCTCATTTAAAAATTTGGAATAGCTTCTATCTCGACCAGTATGTGACGCATACGCACCTTGCTGAGCATTCTGCCTGTATCCCTGGTACCTGCCGCTGTTATTCATTGGGTTCCTCAGATGTGACATTGGCGCCGCGTCTCTATCCATGTTAATTGGGAAATTCGCCGCTGTTGCGTTTAGTGTGGGGCCAAAGTTGCTTGGGGAGCTGAATTCGGGGGAGTTCCTTCTATTTCTATGTGTGTGATAGCTATGTGCGGCTGCCGCGGCCGCCAGCGACGCTACAGCGGAGTTGTTAATTACATTGTTGTTGTTGTGATTGTTGTTGTTAACAACAACGTTCAGATTGTTGATGACAAGGTTGTTTGTTGTCGACGCGGAGACGGAAGTGCTGGCGGTGCTCTGTGAGGAATTTCGGGGGTACAATTTAGTCACAAATGGTTCTCGTGGCTCATTGTTAGATATGTCCCGCCACCGATGAGTTACAACGTGGTTCACATTATGTATGTACTTATGTATGAAATTAGACGTAGGTAATACGCAAGCGGCAACGTGTATGAACCTAAAATTACTTGAATAAGATATTTTTTTACTGTAAACGGCGTTACAAAACACAGTCCACCTTAAGACCTGGACTAAATTCTCACATCTTATCATTCGTACGTTTAACACGCGAAAGAAACAACACTAGAGTTAGGCCTGAACTAAAGGTAGACCACGTTTTGTCAGGCAATTCCAACAGATATTAAAGATTAAAAATAAATCCCATCACCAATGTTGAACCCAAAACCAGGACGAAACACGACAAATAATATTTTGACAACACTGCATACACAATCCAATAAGTACCCATTTTGCATGGGATGCGTTCTTGATAATATTAACTGGAATGTTGAAATATAAAACTACAGAAATTTCGTATCGTAAGCAATACTTTTCAATATTTCAAATAAAATTTTAAATATGTGCTTAACCATATAAAATTACAAGCGTCAAACCACTTTGCCATGAGTTTCAAATCTCATAACTCAATGTTCAATTTATATTATAAATTATTAAAATTGGACGGGAATCAATAACAAAATACCTAATTACCGAACGCTAAGCTTCGTATACTTATACCCATGACCATTTGCCAAGCAAAGCTGAATGTACTTACTAAATCAGGAGCAGATTGCTTACCGTCACTTCCCTGGGGTCAGGAACCTCACCGGCCTGAGTGCGCCTTTTACCGCTGCGAGTGTCCAAGTTAGACGAGGAGGCAGTAGCTGGGTGTGGTGGAGTAGAAGCCGGTTGACCAGTCAGAGGGAGACAGCACGACAGCCAAGAGTGACGGCGGCAGAGGCGAGCGCACTCCTTCTGGAACTGAAGGTTTAAATTTGGAATAAAATTGCATTTTTCCTTTTTTTGTCGTACTGGCACGTATCGTAAACATTAAACAAAATGGTAGATGTACGAAACTGTACTCCTCATCATTCGTTCTGTATAATAAACTTATGCTTAAGTAAGAGAAAAAACTGGACAGATTTCGAGTGCTGCATAATTTGTAGTTATGGATAAGAAACCAAAGAACATTAACCAACGTTGGTACAAAGATATCCCTCTATCGTCGATATCGTGTGATTGTATTTTCTAAAATAGAAGTATGGTACTCACAATCTCATTCTGCAGGCAGTGGAATATGAAGATGAACAGTCCTTGAAGCGAATTGAGTACAGTAAAGGCATAAGCTACGCCGACGGTTTGCTCGTTCAGATACAGAAGTCCGAATGTCCATGTCAAGCCGAGAAGGAAGGCCAGGACTAGGGAACTGTTCAGCCATACCCTGAAAAAGAAAAAAACATTTGATGATCATATGTTCCTAAATCTGAGCTCAAGTATACAACGATGATTATAATTAGTCGAAACAGACTACGAGAACAGAAGAAGAATAATAGTTACCTGATCTTGTAGAGCTTGGAGTTTTCCTTAGCCTTGATGGAGACGGTGGAGTGGTGGCACATCATGTAAATCACCATGCTCAAGCAAATCCAGTTAGCCTGAAAAAATAACAATATAAATATGAGAAAAATATACGAAACTTAGTATCAACTATTGGTTAAAATATTTTGTCATGTGGATTTTTGATCCTTAGAACTCTATTCAAAATCAAAGTCAAATCATCGTAGTACTTAGCAAGCTTACGTTCAACAGACGAATAAATACTAATGATGATGATTATAGTAAATGATCAGGTAAAACGACACAAGGCTTCATCAAAATCGTATGTGATTTGGCAGGTAAAAGTAAACGACCTCGGGAATAGAATCCAACGAAGTAAAATATTTACTATCCTAAGAATTTACTTTATGCGTATACTTACAACAAGCACCAAAGCTACGGGTCCTACGAAACTCATGACGAAGAGGCGGTCGGTGGTGAGCCAGCAGTGGCGGCGGGTGCCGTATCCCTGGGGGTAAGATGCGGCGGACACCAGTACCACTATGGCCGGCGCCAGGTACGCGGAGAGGCAGTACCAGCGGGCCCTCGGGCGTTCGGGTTCGAACACTTCCACTAGCATTGCATACAGGTGGAATCCTGGTGGGATAAGGATTAGATGGATAAGTATCAGTGTTAGAGAAATCCTTCATCTATAAGTGTAGGAATGAGAAAGATGGTTAGTCATCATCAAATAAGGATTTTTACAAAAAGTTGCACTGATGCTGACTCTGAAGCAATGGTACAGAAGTCTCACCTTCAAGGAACATCCAAGCGAAAGCAGCCAGGAAGAAGTAGTGCAGCAGTCCAGCAATGACTCCACACAGCACGCGGTCCTGTGTCTGGTCTATACCAGCCATGAATACCACCTCCGCTATCAGGAGGCAAGCGCACAGGTTCTTGTGGATCAACACTCGATCAGACTGGGGACAGAGAAAAGGTTTATTAATAGTTTGTTTTTGTTTATAACAAAATATATGTCTACAAAATAGGAACGTAAAACATACCTTCATATTCCTAAAGCATTGGAACACCAGTATAGCAGCCAATAGTGCGATGGCAGAAATCGCACAGCCAATCAGCGTGAGAAGACGTAACGCCAACTCGTGGCTCTCAGTCAAACTAGTTCCATGAACGTCCATTAAGATCGCGAAGTTTGTGAGATGAGAGCACGCACATGTTGTATGGGTAGAATTGGTTTCCTCCACTTGACAACCTTCCATTGACCAGCCGCTGCAAGAAATAATGAACAAATGTTAGCATGTGGACCAGAAACGTTAATAGGAGAAGTAAAATAAGCTAAGGAAAGTATACTTACTGCACAGTGTAGTCCCAGAAAACGCAGGATGGGTTGGTGACATTTTCTGTCTTAAGATGTTTCATCGTGACGTGAACCATGTGCGAGAGCTGAATATGTCGGCCGTTACCGAGGCTTGCAGATATTACCTGAAATTACGAATAATTATTTATGACAGTAAAAGTTTCCAAATTACTCGCTTTTACTTCGCCTTAGTTAGATTAATAGTAAACTTCGGTTTGATTTTGCTTTATTATATCATGTTGGTAGATTACCAATATGAAACAGTAACTTTGTTCATAGTTGTGATGCATTAGGTGAAGGCAAAAATCTTTGTTATGTAAGTCTAAAATTACCTTGGAGTTAATGATTTTCGTGACGTTCCTATGCTTCTGTTGGCTCATGGAATTGGCAGAGTCCTGGGCCACATATGGCGCGGAGTGCGGGGCGAAGCTCGATGGCTTTCCGAATACCGGTGGTAAGATCTCTTCCAGTTTGTCGAAGGCGAAGAACACGATGCGAACTAAGTCGTTTTGGCGATTATCTGGGGAGGAATTATTTTGTTTAGTTTAGGACATCGTCAATCTTTAATTTATCAAGGAAATGATTCATAGTCTTCAAGGGTAGATAGATACGAAGGTCACCCTAATTCCTGAATTGTAGGCATACCTAAATTGATGTTAGCTTACATTGTTTAAAATAGCACTAACATTTTTACTGGGTCACTAAAATAATACATACAAAACGCCTTAATGAAATACGTACCAAGTAAGGCGCCTTTTGGTATGACAATGGAATCTTCTGAAGCTTTCCATTGCTCTTGGGCAATCTTCGACGGAAACCGTTCGTCATCAACGTTCTTCACTTCCAAAACGCGAACTGATAGACCTGGAAAATAAACCAACGTTATATAAAGAGAATACCGTACCAAAGTAAAAATAAAAATATTTGTCAAAGTGAAAAATGTTCGTTAACGTTATTTTCCGAATCATATTAGAACGTCAAAAGAACACTTACAGATATTCTTAACAATTTGCAGTATAGTTTTCTCCTTGGTAACAGTATCTGCTAGAAGAAAAGCGTTCTCTTCCAACTGTGTAAGGAGCATGGACGCGACGCGGTTCTGATCTGCCCGGCTGAGGTCCTCCCACGACGCGCGCTGACTTTGCTCCAGTAGATTCGAACCTGGGGAAGAAGAAACATTTCAGTTATACATAAAAAAAAAATTATTAGAGTTTTTTATTCAGGTAGAATGAATCTTATTAAAAATACATAATTGCTGTGATACACAAAGGATAGTAAGAAACCGTAAGAATCATTATGTCAGACAATACTTTGCCTTCTAATAATGTAGCCATCTGAAGATTGACTTTAACACATTGGTGGACAGTGAACGGCTATGGGCGTCATAACAGTGAAAAATCAACTGTGTCTAATTTACTGTTCTTCAATGCGTTAATACCCTGCCAAAAGACTTCCTACATTATAAATAGCTAAACTATTTTACTCACCCGTCTTGATAACACCCAATAGCATATCAGTGACGACCTCCTCCTTGTTAGCGAAGGATTGTACGCTGGCCGACATCCGCACAGCCAACTTCTTCATTATAGACGTCGTTGTCATCATGTCGCCTCCGTAAAGTGTCTTCGATGACGTCACCTGGAATGAAGAATTATTTTATTACATGAGCGAAAAACTGTAACCTCAAATTACTAAAGAGTTCATGATCAATTTGCATTCAATTACAAAGTTTACAATCTTACCACAGCCAAATCGTTGCTGATGCTGAGCAAAGCTTCGCCCTCTCGTACCCTTGCCTCCAGGCTGTTGAGCCATACCGATCGACATTCGCTCAAATCTGGAGATGAGCCTTGCCATTCCGGTCTGATGTCGGACGCTGAAATAAATCACAACACGTTAATCATGACGAACAGAATGGAATATAATAAGAAGATCAAAGATTAAAAGTAATAACGAAACAATTCAATTTCAAACTGCGCGAATAGATAACTCGCAGGTAAAAGGGGAACGGAGAGAAAAATAATTACTGATTTGACGGACGCTAAAAGCCGATGTGAGCTTTGAAACTGTCAATTAATTTGCCAATTGCCTTTGTCGTTGGAGTTTTAAAATATCTATTCCGTTGGAGAATAATGAAATTAAAACGGGAACGTTTAAATAACTTGGCGTTGTTGAGTTATTCTATACGTACAGTCGTCTCCAGGTTGGTGGATGGAAGCCTGCGCTTCCGGCAGATCTGCGGAGCCTCGGTGGTATTCCATTGGTTCAGATGATTCTCCGTCGCGACCTGATAATAGGACGGTCTCATGAGAACTTACTACAAAAATTTTCGTAAATATAGAAAGGTGAATTTATAAATTATATGATCTAGTTTGTGGTCTTACGTTGATCAGGTTACTTAATCTATTATATAAAAATAAGTCAGGTTTTACTCCCTGACGCTATAACTCCAGAACGCACGAACCGATTTCCACGGTTTTGCATTCGTTTCTCGGGCGTGAGGTTTATAGCAAAGAAAATTCAGGAAAAAATTCAACAGAAAAGCGGGTAAACGAAACGAACCCATCTGGTGGCGAAACGGAGTTCGCCGGGTTTGCTAGTTACCTATAACGGAAAGTTCTATAGATGCAATCTTCTTACCCTTAAGCAAATGATCGTTGGTGAGCCGTCTCATCGGCTGAAGGTTTCCATCACTCTGCAGCATCAGGTCGCGGTAGTTCTCGCCGGAAGGCAGGCCGGGTCCGCGGCGACGTGGTCGGGGCTCCTCCACGTGAGTCGGCATTCTACACCTGGAGGGGATAGAATGACGATATTGTGAGATTTTGTTACCAAATGCAGATTATGCATGTATTTGATTGTACGCAAGTAGCGTAACCTTGTCTTTCTTCCTGACAGTTGTGATTTTTATAGACAAATTGTAAGGTTATCATTACATAGTATATAACAAAGTTAGTACGCAATGGATTTTGTTGCAGTTTTCTTTAATAATAATAAATAAATAAATATTTTACAACAACACACACATTGCCTTCATCCCATGTTAAGTAGCCAAAGCACTTGTGTTATGGAAATCAGACAACGAGATATATTTATTTAAATTTTTTTTTTCATTTAAATATATATTTAATGCTGTCACTGTTTATTATTTTTAAAACGGTGAGAGACAGAAATGCAAATTAAGGAGTCCTTAACTTCAAAATACGTTTGAGTATTGGTCCTAATTCCGGAAACTTTTATCGAGTGCACTTACTTCCAACGGGCGACCCCCGTGGCGCCGCCTGGGCAGGGTTGTACGGAGTAGTTGCTGGCGCGGGTCCAGTTCCAGTGGAGGCCGCGAGCGGTGATCTGGGGGCAGTAGTAGCGGCGCCCGGACGCCGGTGGACTAGTAGCTGCAAATTTTATAAAATACATTTAAAATGAGCGTCGGTGGTCCAGTTGGTCGGATACTTGCCTTGTAACCGGGAACCGGGAGGTCGCGGGTTCGAGTCCCGCTACTGGACGTGTACCAATGGGACTCTTTTTCAGA
>SJJU01072875.1:0-36335 GCA_012932125.1 Conopomorpha cramerella | reverse complement strand
GATTTGTGATGACCCTCGAAAACAGCTTGTAGACGTGGCTCAGAAGGGAGATGGGTCTGTAGTTCTTCAAAAGAGTTTTGTCACCCTTTTTGAAGGTATAGGTTACATTTAAATATATTATAGAATTCAACTGACGTAAGAAAGGAGAGTAGCTACATGCTGTTAATAAAGGGACGGGCGCATAGCTAGCTCCTTTGAACGTAACTGATTTATTAAAGTTGAGCTACATGGCGAACACCTATTAAATGAATGTCAGGTTATAAAGGGGATTTTTTGTCATATTATTCCGTGGAACCTGTCATCACTTCTGTTCGTTTTAAAACTGTAATAGGACCCCCCGTCCTATTTCCCCGCTCATACCCAAGGCGCGGCCTTTCCGGACTATCACTCATGGAATTCAAGGAGGACAATCCAAGCCCCTGTAGCAAGACTCCGGTTGTCCTCTTATGTTTAGGACAGAATTTTTGAAAATATAGATTAACTAGCTGACCCGGCAAATGTTGTTTTCCCATATACATTATTAATAGCGCTTTGCTGCTATTACATTTCATGTATTATACATATAAACCTTCCGCAGAAAACAGCGTAACAATCCGTTGTGTACTTCTAAAGATTTAAGCATACATAGGGACAGATAGCCGGAGGCAAATTTGTGTAAGACTATGTATTGAATACCAAAAAAAAGGTGATTATCTTCTAAAAACTATTCTTTGAGGACATTTTTTAAAATCTGTGTTTAAAAGCTACAAAAACATTGTATATAACGATGAGATATAGGTGTGGTACGTCTCTGCCTACCTAAAGTCTTCTCTGCCCCTCTGGGAGACGTACTTGTACTACTCTCTACGTAACGTGTCTTACGAAAGAATCTCGCTGTATAAGGTAAAGGAATGCAAAGTACTAGGTACTTTCAAGACTAAGTTAATAAAGAAAAAACCTATTAATTCCCCTGCCCTTGTGAGTGATTTTTCTGCGCAGATGCATGAAATGAGCATAATATTTTATTAGGAGTAGATTAAATTTCAGTGTACCTACAGATGGGAATAATTGATCTGGACACATGATATTGGAAAATGAAGTTTTTTCTATTATTGGTATATTATTTAACAACATGTTGTACAGGTAAGTAATTTACTCTAAATTATGGAATCTTTGCATATCATGTTAATCCACTAGACTTGTGGGTAGGGCACATAGCTCGTAGAACCGATGATCGATGGGGTCTGAAGTGGCAAAGTCCTGGAGTGGCAGCTACAAATGGGACACAGTAATAGGTAATAATGCACTGTTGTATTACAGGAATATTAGGAGAAATTCAAACGGCCACAATATTACCACCAAAAGTCGAACAAATTTTGAATGACACTCGAAGAATCATATCCGGCACGGAAGTCGTGGACGACAGACCTTACATGGTAAATATAAATCAGGAACAAATCGCATAGTTAGAACAAAAAGGACCCAATACGAAATATGCCGATTTTGTAATTTAAGTTTTCTATCCTTTATGTTAAGGTTCAATTTCATAAAATGACAAGTTTAGTTTTGTGTCACTTTTGTTCTAACTGTGCGACATGTAAACTCACGTTCGTAATATCTCGTGGGGTTGCACTTGTACGAGTATAACAATTGAAATGCAGCTATCACGATAATAGGCACATACATTTGACATACTTCACACCTGTCTACAGAGGGTTCTACATTTGTCGCGGTCCTGACATATCCCTTTGCTTCATTTAAACTCATACATATTTCCTTGATATATATAACATGTCAATCCTCCCTCCAAATATGGGCTAATAATAATGATGATACTTCCTTGACTTCATGCCGCCTTCTTCTCCTAATTATATCGTTTGAGACGATCTCTACTCACATGTCAAGCCTTATATGCACCTCAATGAAAGATCTGTATGTAATGTAATAGCACTTAAAACGATGAACAAAAGATATTTTGGTTTTCTACAAGCCATTTTTAAGCTCGAAAGCTTTTATGGCAAATGTGGTAAACACTTTATGACTGACGTCAAAGGAGACTCAAAGATGTGACAGTCCTTGCTCTGGGTACATAATGTGTCGCAACATTATGTTTTACATCTGACGTCATTCGCAGGTGTACCTAAGACTTCCTAATAGGAACAAGAAAAACACAAACTTCAAGACCTGGCTGTGCGGTGGTATCATAGTCCACGAGGAGTATATCCTGACATCAGCTGCTTGTATCGAAGACGCGGAATATTTCTACGTGGTGTCTGGAACTTACAAGTATGTGGTATTCATTGAAAACTTGCATAACTAGACAAGTACACACACAACAGTAGGACAGAACCATTGGAGATTTATTTTCTAGGTCACTGTATGATACTGGATTCAGATGGATACAGTAAGAGTGTCGGAAAGAGCTGTCCAGCCCAGCGCCTTATAAACTCTTTTGCATATGTCTGGTGTACCTTAGATCGCCTTTCAGGCCGTGTTTGGAAGAAACATCTGGTATTAGCTGTGCCACGCAGTGTTACTCGCATCCTCCCGTTCCCGTTGGAATTTCGGGATAAACAGTAGCCTATGTTCATTTGGAAAAACGTAGCTTTCTTTTAGTGTAAGAATCATCAAAATCCGTTCAGTAGTTTCGGAGCCTATTCAATACAAACAAACAAACAAATCTTTCCTCTTTATAATATTAGTATAGAAACTAAAGCTCCCAATCTCTAGTGGGCTGGACTCTGGACTAAAAAGATCTTTTGGAGACCCAGTATCTCCAGGTTTATTTCACGCTTTCATAGTAAAGTTGTAAGGGTGAGAAACGCCTTAGTCAGCCTCAAAAAAATATTTTACACTCTTTAAGTTATTACTTATGCCCATCATTAGAAGAAAACCAGCTTTTACCTAGTTTTCTTTATCCACAGGTATGCAGACGACGCGGATCGATACAATAATCAATGCATCAAAAACGGAGCGAAGAAAGCAATATGGAAATGCATCCCGAAAAGTGAGTAATTTATTATTTCCGAACAACATTTCCATTACAAACATATTTATTTTACAACAATTCTTGTACTCCTTGTTAGAATCCATATTAATATTTGACTATACACTGACCCCCTTACCAATAAACGCGTTTTCACTTACACAATGATTATTACAGGTCTACTTGAACTGGTTATTCCGTATTTGACATACAACTGACAAGTTATGTTGAGCTTTGTGTGTCTTCTAAATAGCAATTCCGCCATTATTGGTAAGGCCCTAAGCTGTTAAGGCGAAGGATTGTATTATGTAGAGGAAATTTAAGCATCACATTACACCCTCAGATTACGTGTTCGACGGCCACGAGAACGACAACATAAGGTGGATGAACAACGACATAGCCGTGGTGAAAGTTGAGGATGGCTTCGATTTCACCAGACGCATCAAGGGTTGCGACTTCGTGCCCAAACCTATATGCTATAACAACCAGAGTCAAACGCTCGAGAATCCAGGAAATATAGCTAGCATCGCCGGTTGGGGTACCACTTCCAGATATAATGATGTAACTTTTTCATATTATACGTACTTTGTGTCAACCTAGTTTTCGATGGAGATAACCAGAGAAAAAAGTAGAGGTACCTATTACTAGGCCAGGTCATCATAAAACGTTGTTTTTCTGTCATAGTCATGGTTTGCCTGCCTAATACACTTTGCAGCGCGGATAATCATTAGGACCCTGTATTTTTGGCATTTTTTTTGCATCCTGGACCAAACCGAAACGAACTGTACATTTATTTGGGCTTCTTATGTTATATGATGTCATAGTTGTCAGAGTTTCTCCCTGGTTCTTCTAGGATACGTACCTTAATCTGAAGCAATGGTACATGCGTTCAGTGCTTCAGGAGGAATATGAAATAGCAAAATCTTTATGGTCATGAAAATTATTCCAGGACGACTACGACAGTAGCCTACCTTGTCTAGAAATAACTATACTTCATCGAGCCCTGTTGCATACTTATTAACTTAAATTTAAATCGACAACTGGTGCTTCGATTTCCCCTTGACGAATTTCGTTATCATTTTTTGCTGGGCACAAATAGACAATACAAAATTACATACTAAACCACTACTACTAAAGCTAAGTAAATACATAAATTTCCTCCTCCCAGTGGGTGAACAGAAGGAAGATGAACCAGCAGAGTCTTCTGGAGACGCACGTGGAGATAATCACCAAGAGCAGATGCAAGCGGCGCTGGGGCTCGCGTTATCACAACATCATTGACAACTACATGATCTGCACTAAGGACCTGGGACAGACCATGTCTGAGATTTGCAGCGTGAGTGACTACGTCATTTGAGGATGATAGCGTATTGTCCTGCATTATACTACTGTACTGCCTAGTGTGAATTGGAAATACCCTTTTAAGCCGATAACGGCAGATTCGTTTCTGTATACGCTACTGAGTCTATTTCAGCAGGTGTCAATGCATGGAAACCAAAAATTACCTCTTCATAAGCACAATAAGTTGGGCGAGTTTTAGCGGAAGGTCAATTTGTTTTCCTGCTTCTTAGGCTTAAATGTAAATTAATACAATCTATTCCTACAGGAAAAATATGTCGACTGCCAAGATATAAACTATTCGGACGAAGACGAGGCAGACACAAGGAGGACTGAGAAAGTGCCAACGAATCTCCACATGCACTCGGCCTACCACAACGAAACTTACACCAATCTCACTCTAAGACGCCGTGCCTTAGCTGATGGGGGCTTTTGCGAGGTATGGGACAGAAAGTACAAACCATCAGTAACAGAAAAGTCTTGTTATGTAACTAAATACGTTAATTTTCAAGTAATGGAAGTGAGCTTAGTCGCGTAGTGACGGCGTGTCGCCACCCCAGCCTAACGTTTCCCGTCGTGGGCATGGTAAGAGGCAATCCAGGGAACTCTCCAGAGGACGGACAGCATTGTTCTCTGCGAGTTAAACCACAACAACACTGCAATCGCCAAACCGCCTGCCAACCGTGCGGATTAATTGGCATCATCCAAAGTGAGCTACTGAGACACGTCAAGCACTTTTATCTAGGACGATTGTACCGGATTTGATTTTCGCCTCTATTATATCGGAAGGGTGGCTTTAGTGAAAACCGAGTCCGGCTAAGTATATCAGTATCTGCGAGTTTGTTTTTCTTCTTCGTAAGAGCTCTGTGTAGATGCCTGGTATATAGCCGGACTAGTACCCACAACCTTCCGATCGCAATTCCAAGTACAAGAGTTACTGTCGCTCCCAAAAACAGCATGTAGGTATAAACTCTTTTTGAACCTCTCCAGAACGACCATGGTGGACCGCTGGTGTACGGTGAAGGCACAAACGCCGTGGCAATAGGCATAATATCAGCGTGTCTCGTCAAAGAGAGAACCAACAAATGCTACGGACCATTCCTCTACACAAGCATCTACAAGAACCGGCAGTTCATATCCTGTGCAATTTACAAGGATGTCGAGTAAGTTACATTATTTTGATGAGGCAATCTTCAAATTCATAAGCATACTAAAAATATTGTATTGTACATATAATTACTGAAATGTTTAGGCACGAATAGAGACAATGTTACGATATTGGAATACAGTGGCAGCCAAACACCGTATAAGTTGTATAGCATTTTTTCGAAAAAGAAGATTGTATTGTATTGAAAATTATGTCTTGGACCGTTTTACTGCTCATAGAATTGTCTTTAAACTCTTTGGAAAATTATTTTCTTACGATATCTAATCGTAATCAATAAAGATGTTGCGTATGTGCATGCACTGTAGTCAGAAAGCTAGAAGACTGTACCTAGAAGACGTGGTCAGAAAATATGGTCAATTAATATTAAATCATGAAAGTATAAAAATATTACTCACAAAACTGGAGTATATAGGGTTTGTTTCTCTTCTAATCGTGACGTGTTTTTTCGCAGAGTTAAATGCAGACGACAATTCCGTTCAGGTATAACTCATGACGAGAAGATCATGTCTTGGAGAAACCATCCTGACGGGTAAGATTCATATATTACTGTTCGTTCAGTGAGAACATACAAAAAAAAACGCTACATAGCCCATTGCGGGATGTTAAGCACCACGGTCAACTCTCTCCTTATACACAGGCATTAAAGATAATATTGATTCGGTAACAGAGGCAAGCTCGAGCTTGTCTTTGATTCAACACTGTTGAGTTATAAAACTCTGTGCGTAGAATTTTAAAAAGTGTTTTATATTTAATCATATATTATTTTTTTATCTCCTGAGTAAAACTTCACTGACTTGGAATGTTGAAACGGCTGACCTATGAAGATCTCCAGTTAGTGTACGCCAATGACCACAACACTTCTTATAGAAAACAGACTGTACCTAAAACCTTATCTGCTTACAGACCAGCCAAGAACGAATACGTCCCACTCATGAGGTCCAAACCTGATTTAACCGAGGACAGAGTGTATCCCGACAGTGGATTCATTATGAAATCGGACAATCGTACATCTTCTAGGAATGTCACTCAAGACACAAACACCACTGCTTCAACAACTACTTCATAAATAATATTATTAAATAAAGTCTTGGACCTCACTGATGTTTTATTACATGTAGAAGATGTCGATAGCGTTTCATACATATAAGACTAAAGGTTAATTCAGTATTCAGTATTATTCAGAGTACGGTCTGATGGCACGTCACAAGCTTGGTTTGCTTCTCTTGAGGCACCTACTAAAAATATTTTAAAATTTCCTCACTTCAGGAGCGTCGTACCGCTGCTGATATTATATTCCTTTACAAAATAGTAAATTCATTAGTCGACTGCTCATCTTTGCTAGGTAAACTATGTTTTAATATTCCATACAATATACCTAGTTCCGCTAATTGTAAGACACTGCATGTAGCAGATTCTAAAACCAAGTTAAAGTCGTTCTCCTCCCTAAACCGAATTAGCAAAACATATAACTCGCTCTTTCTCAGTCGCGACCTGGATGTTTTCAACGACTCTCTTTAAACATTCAAGCGTAAATTATACAATATTTTATAACTTGTAATGCCTATGTTATTTTAAGTCTTTCTATGTATAATGTATTTTTTTTTTAAATGTAACACATTGTACTGTATTTATTTTTGCTTTTAGTGGTAGCCTATTATTAAGGCTGCACTTACCTTTGTTTTTTTTGTATTGTTAATAATTTTGTTTAGTGTAAGTCCTTGTTGGTTATCCTTAATAAATAAAATAAAAATAAAATAAAAATAAATAAAAAAGTAACTTAAATAAGCAAAAAGAAGAACAGAACCCAGAACAGAAACTAACCTCTAGTTACTAACACATACTAGTCAAACTAAACCTAATCTCTATGATATAAAAATGAATTGATGTTCGTTAGTCTCGCTAAAACTCGAGAACGTCTGGGACCGATTTAGCTAATTTTGGTCTTGAATTACACGTGGAAGTCCAGGGAAGGTTGAAAAGGTGTATTTCATCCAATACACGGGGTACAAAGCCGACTTCCTATGGCAAACAAATATTTGCCATAGGAAGAGACACCTAGTCCGTGATAAAAGTGATGGTATGATACGACTGTTGAATAAACGTAAACTTTTCCCTTTCATTATCAACAATTCCGTCTTCTTTCCTTCGACAGTTGAATATTATCTTTCAAGCTTTACGTCAGTGTCTACTGTATGGCATACGTTCTTTTCTAACTAGTCCTATGACTCTGACATGCTAGAGTGAATTCTGCAAGGTAACGGATCGGAATAAATAGCAGAGACAATAGACATGCTAGAATACTGCCACTATTGCCTCATTCAAAAAATCTCTTACGTTTACCTAAATTGCAAAATTTTATTTCTATTTACCTTACGAATACAATAAACAACGCGAGGAAACCCTATGTGCATACAAGGTGCGTAGAACGTCTACTGGGCTCACCTCTCATTACGTTGGCTCCATCTCTGCCTAACCCATAATAATGTTATTGACCACGCTGTCAGTGGAGTATATACTTAAATTACACGCATGCTTCCCCTTTCGGGTAGTCGGAGATTACGGCTTCACTGGTGTATGTTTATAATACTGACTAGAACTTAAGTTCTCCCATGTTGTGAGATGGACTGGTAGATAATACTTTGGTATTAAGTCCACCCTTTGTACTTTTAGTGCAATAAAGTATTAAATAAATAAATACGGCTCTACATTTTTCTGCCATACTGGCACACCACTTTTGTCTCGTTTATCTATACATATTTTCATGTATGCCAGGCGCTGTCGTGTGAGCGTCCCTCTTTCATTTCTTACGACGTTTTTCCAAACTGACCAGTCTACGTTCCATAAGGACCTACTACAAAAACGGGTTATTGGGTGAACTTTGTATATTTTTTAGATATAGCGCAATTACTAATAATTGTCGCTCTCTCTATCATACTGCATCCGTATGAGCGAGGCAGCAGGATACGCATAACACCCATCTGGGTGTGACCACGAGATTTGTCATCATTGCATCGACACCACCAGAAAAGTATTAATCATAAATCAACAAAACAAAAAACGATTAATTGGAAAAAAACACGTCATTCAATTTCAAATGTCTTTAAAATAATTTGTTTCCAACGAAGCGTCGATTCGAGAAATTGGATGGTAATTTGTTTTCCTCTGAAACACGTAAAAGTCTCATCGGAAGATCTTTCTAGAGCCGCGGTTTGGGGGAAAATGGCGAAAACTACTATCGCCGCATTGTTTTTTGTTATAGGTGAGGTATATTTTATTATTTTTACAAATATTTATGTTCTCGTGGTTCAAGGAAGATGATAACAATTACAGTACCTAACTAACTACTAACGGTAATGTATAAAACGTCAAGGAAATTTGTAAGCAAATTTACCATCCTAATCGAAAATGAATGTGACTGTTTTTGACTCTACACCCTATTATAACATGTATGGTAATACCAACCTGACTTGGAAACTAGAAAATAACGATATTTATTTGATAAAAGATTAGTATTCTTAGGACAAGTTACATGGGTTTAATTTTGTCCTGCGATGGTGTAACTTATGGGCATATGCCCAGCATACGAAAGCATTCAGGAACCGTTAAATTTTAAGATAAAAAGAAATGCTAAATGAATGAAATTGCGTAACCCTTTAACGGCAATAAGATTGCTGTCTATCATGTTGGGTTCTCACCCCACCACCGTGATGGTATGACAAATTTTGCTCCTGCTAATCTAATATTACCTATTCCATAGGTGCAGCATGTACCAACTACGCAGAAGCAGCAGTCAAAATAGGATTACCGCAAAATGAAACAGCATCAGTTATAGAGAGTCCGAAGAATAGCAGCAGTATTTTGACAAACGTCACTGAAACGGACAACCTCGATGACGAAACGTGGGAGTTTGAGAATACGACTATTGTAGATACTAGGAGAATCCTATTCGGGAAGGAAGTACCCAAAGGAAAGAGACAGTACATGGTAAGTGCAATGGCAATAATTTGTGACTCAAGCCACGTGCTACATGAGTCTACAAACATAACATGAACGAGCAAGTAATAGTTTGACAAGACGTGACAAATTATTTTTGTGGGGTTACAATAGAACATTGGGAAAACGATCGTTTCATTCATGTCAATTAAGTGTTTCATGTCATTTCGCTTTAGTGTCATAAGTCCAATCACGGCATAGCATCGAGATGTGCAATTTGTACTAATCTTCGTGTTTTAAATACGATGCCGATATCCTTATATGACCTTGTGTCGTGCAGCAACAAAATACCTTAATGGTTTTCGCAGGTATACCTGCAGCTGACGCAGAAATCTGCTAAAGCCCACAAGTACAGGGGCTGGTTGTGCGGTGGTGTTATTGTGCACGCCCATTACGTACTCACGTCTGCAGCCTGTGTGGAGGATGCAGATCATTTCTACGTAGTATCTGGCACGAACAAGTTCGTCGACAGTTTCGACTACAAAACTGACGAATGCGTTTGTAATCACAGAAGGAAGGTCGTCTGGAAGTGTATACCGAAAAGTATGTTCTAGTCATTCATGAATTCATTTTCATTCATCATCATCATCATCAGCCCATACTTGTCCACTGCTGGACATAGGCCTCTCCAATTGCACGCCACTGTGATCTGTTTTCGGCTTCTCGCATCCAGCTTCTGACAGCCATCTTGCGTATATCGTTTGTCCACTTTGCCTTAGGGCGTCCTACATTCCGTTTGCCGAGACGTGGTCTCCACTCAAGAACTAGTTTTATGTATTCATTTTATGTACTTTTAATACCATTTCTACAAAGGGAATAACTGTTATTATACTTTCAACATAAATATCTAAACAGAGCTACATCCAAGACTTCAGCCTAAGTATATCGCCTAATACTCAGACATGAATACTTTGTGTGCATTTAAGTCAGTGCAAACAAAATATCACTTGCTTATTTCTTTCAGATTACAAATTCGACTTCCAAGATAGCACAAAGTGGTCATCCAATGATATCGCCGTGGTGCGAGTGGACCACCCCTTCAAGCTCGGCGTGGTTGAGAAGGGCTGCCAGTTTGCTGCAGATATTGTTTGCTATAACAATATCAGCAAGGAACTGGAGAAACCCGGTACTAAGGGTTATATCGTTGGATGGGGGACCGGCAGCAGTTTCAGAGAGGTAAAAACGTGTGTCCTCGCGTCTTCAGTTCTTAAAAAACTGTATGTCTTATGCAGGCTTATACCGGCTGTGTGCAGGCGATAAGAGTACCTATTGAGATAAAAAAACCTCATGTCTTTGTATCACCCCAGGGTGTCTACAGGGCGGGCGGCTACATGGCCGAAAATGCCAGGTGCCTGCAAGAGGCCAAGGTATGCATAATGGACAACGAGGCCTGCTCCAAGAAGTGGGCCCAGAAATTCCGTTCCATCATCCAGCAGTACATGATATGTACCAAAGACGTAATGCGGCGACTCAGTGAAATTTGCGATGTAAGTCTTTTATCGATATGGTATAATAATAACTAATTATTTGCGACTTTGAACTACCTTCTTTTTTATCTTTTTGACCTGTATCAAAATATTAAAAGTTCTGTCAAATTCCAAACTTACGTAACAGTCAGCAAGATTGTGACGAAGCAGGGTTCTCGTTATGAAAGGTTAATATTGTAAAGTTTCCTTGACAAATACTAGTTAGAGACCAGGAAACAATTACCCTTCCTGTCGTATGACTTTCATATGAAAGTGGTGGACCATTTTCTTGGCCGACCGTGCATACCCTTGGTCAGAAGGTGACCCTTTTTGGCCAAGGTGCTCTCATAACATCTTCAACAATTATATTAATAGTTTAAATCGGGTGTTATGGCGCGAAATTAACCAAAGGCAAGCATTCAGCTTACCTTCGTTATTCGTGTCTTCAACGATTGATATAATCCTCTACTTTCGTTGGCTACGAGCTCTTCTTAACCTTTCTACAATTGCCAGAAGAAATACGCGAACTGCACGGATATAGAGGATCGGAGACGTCACGACGATAATGTGAACGACGTCGAGTTGTCAAGCTTGTCTGTGAACGTGGACGTCGGAAGACATCTCCTGGATCCTGACCACAACACAGCGAGAAGATCATCTTTGCAGGGAGGGTTTTGTGAGGTGATTTAGACTGTTTCATTGGTTAAATTGATTAACCCAGTTAATCAATTTAACAATCTACTATATCAGAAATCACTAACTATATTTCACCATGGAGAAGTCACGTGACAGGTGGTATGCTATTTTTATTAAAAAGCATATTATGTGTTCCCGATTTTATCTGGGAGATTTTATTCTGTTTATGTGCATTTTTGGAATTATCCTTGTTCAAAATGTTAGTACGAGAATTTCAGTAGACTCAGAGATTACTCTGCTACAATTTAACTTAGATTGAATTTTATAACAATGAATGACTAGATCAACGTGACACACAGTTCAATGGTCACTTTGAGTGAGATAAATAGCAAACGGAAGTGGTTACAATATTTAAAGTAACATTCTAGTGATTTTACACAAAATTAGTGTTGGGATTCCAACAGCCACATCTTGGATTATCGATTTTCTGAATTTCTACAGAACGATCACGGAGGCCCGCTCATAATAAAGTACCAAGGCAAGGAGCGAGTGATCGGTGTAATATCAGCTTGCAAAATTGATCCCAAGAGCCACAGCTGTCACGGCCCCTTCCTCTACACTTCAGTGTTCAAGAACCGTCAGTTCCTCTCTTGTGCCATCAACAAGGATGTAGAGTAAGTATTGTAATAACTTTGAGAAAAAATAACTGAATTTATTTTAAAGTTCCCCAAGATTTATTTCAATTGTTGTCATCAAACCCTGATTTCCTCATCATGGGACCTTTGAGATATCTTCTTACCAACAAAAAACAAATAAATAACAAAGTTATACGTAAATAAACATAAAAAAAGCATTTATACGGACGTATTCAGAAACCTCTTTTTGTGAAATCGGTATAAAAATCGTACATTTTTCGCCTTTTAATCCCAAAGACATGTAATTCACACCGCTGAACCCAAGATTATCTGGAAGAAAATGCTACTAAGCGTTTTACGCCTTTGTAAATTATATTATAAATAAAATGGAGCATTTTGGGCATATGGAGAGAATGGATGAAAGTCGATTGACGAAAGAGATTTATATGGGTGATGTAATGGGCCGGGTGAGTAGAGGTCGCCCCAGAAGGACATATACATTGACCAGATTGGTGATGTCCTGGCCGAAGGTGGCGTGAAAAATACTCGAAACCGGAGGTCATGTATGAAAAAATGTATGAATGTAGATGAAGCGAAAGGGGTATGTCAGGACCGTGACAAATGGAGATCTGTAGTCTCTGCCTACCCCTCTGGGAGACAGGCGTGAAGTGTATGTATGTATGTATGTATTATAAATAAAATACTTTTCAGAGAGAGTTGCAGACGCGTATTCAGGACCGGTATCACCCATGACGAGTGGGATGTTGATTGGGACGGCATTGATGAGTACGTTTTATATTTTAAAATTTTTAATAATCACATTTATCGAATATTTTTTTACTATAGATTATGTATCTATAAAATGTACTATGTACTAAATGTACAGGTCAGGAAAAATCGCTCACAGCGGGCGAGAATGAAGAGAAAACTTTAAAAACAATAAATATACATTTATTATTAACATATAGCACAGTTAGAACAAAAGTGACACAAAATAAAATGTGTCATTATGAAATTGAACCTTAACATAAAAGATACAAAACTTAAATTACAAAATCGGCATGTATCGTATTGGGTCATTTTTATTCTAACTATAACTCGCAAAATGTGTTGCTGAGTGTAAAACTCGAGAACTGTTCGACCAATTTCTAAAATGTATTTTTGTTGTGTTTATTCATGTCAGCGGACAAGCAGAAAGAAAAAAATAGAAAATTGCAGGGGAAATGTTCACACTAATTCGAAATAAATGTTAAAAGTTATGACAATACACCGTTTGTCGGGTCTATTTTTGCATATCTGTAAAATGTTATATTATAGTAGGTTATTTTTCCCGTCATGGGGGTCGTAAGAGGCGACCGAGGGAGCTATCTAGAGAACGGGCACAGCGCTCTCTGTGAGTTAAACCACAACACCACTACGATCGCCAACCCGCCTGCCAAGCGTGGCGATTACTGGCATCTCACCCCAAATGACGGATCTCATTGGGGGAGGCCCTCCAGCAGTGGACGTTATGTGGCTGATGATGAAGTAGGTTATTCACCATTAGAATACAAGTTATCCCTAAGAAAAAAAAACATATGTTAAGGTAAATATAGCCTGAAAAATCAGAAAATATTTTTTACATATGCCGTGTATTTGTTTTATATATTGGGTGCGAACAATTTTTATTCTCTCTGTATAATTCGATGTAGTACCAATCTTAATTTTATTTCAAGTTGTTATTAAATCAACAGGGAAGAAGAGAAATTAGCTAACGAAGCACTGGCACAGGACAAGAAATCGGATTCAGATGATGAGTAAGTAAAATGTCAAATTCAAATAATTTTATTGCCTTCATGTGTGAGTAATAGGTTGTAGACGTCATGGATCGTAAATCCCAATGTAAAATACCAAAGTCTGTCACGTTTATACACTTTCTTTATTTTTCCACTTAAACTTTACTTCAAAACTTTGATAGTTTTTAAGTAAAGTATAAGACAGAAAAATAGTTATTTTTGCATGCGAGCGCACCGTAACAGGAATCGAGAAATCGGCGGAAGTGATCCGCTGGAAAAAAACATATTTTTTAAGAGCGCGTTCGCGCATAGGTTAAGATTCGCGGTCGCATAAGCCAAAGCTGCCACAAGGTGTTAGTTTATGGTGTAGTCTCAACGTAGAGCGTCAAGAGCGTCTGTGGTCTAGTTGGTCGGACACTTGACTTGTAACCGGGAGGTCCCGGGTTCGAGTCCGGCTACTGGACGTGTACCAATGGGACTCTTTTCAGAGCCTATGTACGCAACGCAACGCTCGTACGGTGAAGGACAACATCGTGATGAAACCCGCACACCACAAGGTGTGTGAACCCTATAACGGCGATGGGCTCACCCCCTGTCACGTTGGGTTAAATACGCTTGGTGAACTGTGGGTAATTGCTTTAGCAAGTGCCTCTGCCTACCCCTCTTTGGGATTAAAGGCGTGAAGTGTATTTATTTTTTTTATTTTTTTTTTCTCAACGTAGTCCCTGCTAGGGCACTGCAACGTGAAACAGGAATGTCAGCCAAATAAAAGCGTATGACAGGACCCCGAGTAATGGTCTTAGAAACGCTGTCCATCAATATGAACATCTTTATGGTTAATGGTTGGTTTGCAGAGAAACGAAAAAAAGGGCTTTCGTCAATACAACGGACCCGTTGCTGTAGTGGTCAGCGTAGCCCTAGCAAGCACGTTAGGAAAGACACGACATAGAACAAATACGCTCTGTGATTGGCTGCTATGTCACACATCGTGCTACTTACCTTGTTTCAACCAATCGCAGTGCCTGAGATGTCTTGTCATGTCTTTCTTGGAGCGCTTTGCTAGGGAAGCAGGTCTGTCTCTATTCCGTAGGGTCGTGGGTTCGATTCCCACCGCTGACAGGTACATAGGTGATGAGCTTTTAAGTACTTGTTGGATGTGTCTGGTTATTTTATCTATATATGTATTTAAATAAAAAAAGATGTATTTAAGTATATTTCGTTGTTTGAAGTCCATAACACAAGTGATTTAGCTACATAGCATGGGACGAAGGTAATGTGTGTGTTCTTGTAAAAAATATATTTATAAAAAAATATATTTATTTATATTTTCATAATAGACAAGGCAGATGCATCAGATGCAGTATCTGCTTTGCTGAACTGATCCTAATTATAGTCCAGATAAGTATGCGACTCTTTTATAATAAAGATGTTTTGTGCATTATCTAATATATAAAATTCTCGTGTCACAGTTTTCGTTGCCATACTCCTCCGAAACGGCTTTACCGATTTTTACCAAAGTTTATACGCGTATTCAGTAGGTCTGAGAATCGGCTACTATCTATTTTTTATGCATCTACCAGTTGTATTTCTTCCAATACACGGGGTACAAAGGCAACTTATTATGGCAAAACAAATGTTTGCCGGGACAGCTAGTATTAGTATAATAACCTATATATTACGCCCTTCGTTATAGATCGACAATATTAGAGTGATGGTTCAACTTTTTTTTCTTTATTTCAGTTCAGAAGATTCATCGGATGGGTAACATTTTCCATACTAATAATTAATTAACCTCTCGTTTAGTTAAGGATAGTGTAATACTGTTATTTCTTCCATGAATCAAACACAGTGGGAGACTAGTCTAACTATCCTTAAATGATTGGATCTGTTAGCTATCATATCACCGTAATCATCATCATCATCATGTCAGTCCTCTGACATACACTGCTGGAAATCGGCCTCCGCAAAGGTGTGGCACAACGATCGGTCTTGTGCCTTCCTCCGCCAATGCATATTCGCCATCTTACCCAGGAGCCTAAATAGTAGATTTAGGCACGTAGTTGCATCGCTCTGGCATCGTAGCGGCAAACGATAAGCATAGATGGTTTCGTTCATCATCAGCCACATGATGTCCATTGCTGGACGAGGGCCTCGACCAATTTTCATAAT
This sequence comes from Conopomorpha cramerella, assembly GCA_012932125.1. Classification (NCBI taxonomy): domain Eukaryota; kingdom Metazoa; phylum Arthropoda; class Insecta; order Lepidoptera; family Gracillariidae; genus Conopomorpha; species Conopomorpha cramerella. Next base: position 20,190 of record SJJU01072875.1, on the reverse strand, counting down.
TTGGAGGGAAATTCCAATATTCGCAACGCTTGGCAAGCGGCTTGACTGATTTTGTTAATTTTATTGTCCTCCTTTGTCAAACGGCGATGCACACGAGTTTTAATAATTTAAGCATACATAGGGACAGATTGCGCGAGGCGACTTTATTTTATACTATGTAATGATTAAAATTGACATAAAATTCTTATGTTCAAATTTCAATGAAATATTTCATCGTTATAAGTTTTATTACAAACAGATGTTATGCAGTAGCATAACATAAAGGTTGAAGAGTCTAGTCTTACTTCACAGTTGAAAAACAAAAGTAAACGATAGCGATATGCGATATTCAACTGTAATTATTTTCCCTATTTGAACAGTGACGTGAAAGAAGAACCTAAGGCAGCAGAAGTCAAAGCAGACTCAGATGATAGCGAAGAGGAACAGACAGAAAAACCTAAGAAGTCTACAAAAAAGAGTCACAAAGCGAAAAAGACCAAACACGTTGACGGTTCTAGCGAGAAGACAAAAAAGAGCAAGAAGAAAAAGCCAGTAAAAGAGAAGGAAGAAGACAAAACATACGAATCCAGTAAGGACGTAAACGTCAATGAACCGGATTCGTCGTAATAAAGATACATATTTTAAAAGTAAATAGAGAACTTTCAATTTATCAACAAGAGTTTTCTATTCGACAGTAGTTTTTTTTTTGTAATGATTGTCACCACAAAACTTTGACAGGGTGAATGGTTTTAGGACGATTCTCCGTTTTGTTTGAAAGCTCGTGCTTCCAGTTTGGACCCATTTAGTTTGGTTCAGTTCCGATAATGGCATTCATGAGACTACTGCTACTAATATAGGTATACCTAACCACTGTTTGAAGTATTTTTTCTTTAAAATTATTGAAGTATCACATGCACGTTTATTTACTTATCACAAAACACGAATGAACGCTTCCTTTAAATTGAAATAACCTGTATATTGTCGAATCCAGAACCTCCTATTTTTTTTTCAATTAGTCGGTCGAAAATACATAGCTCTCTCAGCACTGAGTTAGGTTAGCCGTGTGGTGACCACCCCAGCGCAACATTTCCCGTCGTAAGATAGAACCGATGGAACTCAACAGAGACTGGGCAGCAGCGCTCTTTATGAGTTAAACCACAACACCACTGATATCGCCAACCCGTCTGCCAAGTGTGGCGATTATTGGCATTTCCCCGCACCAAATGATCATGGAAATCATGTGTGGGGAGGCCCACGTCCAGTAGAGAACGTAATGTGGCTGAGGATGATGATTCAGGTTAAAGAGTGAGGGTGGGATTGCTAGTGGAGTGTTTATGATGTTGAAAAATTGACTCGATCTCGGCACGGAGTTACTCTTATTTATTATATATTATACTAGCTGTGCCACGCAGTGTTACTCGCATCCTCCCGTTCCCGTTGGAATTTCGGGATAAAAAGTAGCCTATGTTCATTTGGAAAAACATAGCTTTCTTTTAGTGTAAGATTCATGAAAATCCGTTCAGTGGTCTCGGAGCCTATTCAATACAAACAAACAAATCTTTCCTCTTTTTTTGGATACACGGATTCACATTTTGGATTTTCAGTTTAAAAAAATACGCGTTCTATTAATGCCACAGTAAAAATAAAACTATTGCATTTATTTAAAACCCAAACACCATTTATTAGTAAACTTTAATATTATACTTGATTAATTAATTTAATATTTAGTATAGCTATTAATTATATTTCATTTGATAAAAAATTGAATCAATTTCAATTCAAGAGCAATTTTTTTGTTCAAATTAAATGTAACATAAAGATAAAAATAAAACAATAGCATAATAGTAGTTATTAAAAACCCCATACCATTTATTGCTAAACTATATTATATTTGATTATGTACACTGCATGTTGCTATTAAAATAATTATATTTTCACTAGCTATGTATAATTACTACTTTAGAACCCAGCCACCGTTTAATATTAAATTAATAACTATATGTGATGGTGGTTACAGGCAAAAATCTGGTAGTCGAAGCATCGTCCCTGGTCCAGTCATTGTGTTAGTTACTCCACTTAGATATATTTACAGGGCGCCATTGTTAGATCCTAGTCAACTACCTATTTCTTTCATCTAACTCCATCATGTCAATTCCAATTAGCTTGTATTTACAGTTTTCAGCAAAATAATGCTTTTGACTCATGTAAAGTTTATTTGCAGTGATCATACATACGATTTAGTACCTCATGCCGACTTGACAAAATAACTACCAGTGCACTTTTAAGTGTCTTACAATCCATTCTTTTCGCAATTAGCTGTCAAGTTGGACTCAAGTGAGAGAAACAATATACCTACTAGTATCCATTAATGGAGCCACGCAATGGAAGTCGTCGTCCGATGGGGTGGCAATTTTCATGTCTAAATGACACCTTACGACGCTACCGAGCGCTGTGCCTCCAAGAAAGAAGTGACAAGACGTATAGTGTAATTTGTTGAAACATGCCGAGTTCCACGAAGCGTGACAAAACAGTCAATAACAGTGCGTATTTGCTCTACTTCTCTTTTTTGGCGCACGTGCTCTACGCCTGCCACGACTTGAGAAAGACTTAACATAATTACGCACTGTGGCACATTGGCTGCAGGCTCTTAGTGCTAAGCTCGTTTCACAAATCGCTATGAATATCTTGGAGCATTTATTTTTTGGAGCGCTTTGATTGGACACCAGCGACGATGCGCCTCCTAACGGGATAACTCGGAACTGTATCACGCCATTAGACTAAGTCGTTATTCTATCATCATTCCCAAGTTAACAACAGCTTTGTCACATATTTTGTCATCGTCGCTCTTCGGTGGGCATTCTTTCATTTCGGAAAGACGCATCTGTGCGACGTACTCGCCCATGTGTTCGGGACTTTTTGGTATGTCCTTGGTGTCAATCAACATACCATTTACTCCATATTTGCCCTGTGAATATTCAAAGTGCGTTGTTATACAGAGTGAATTTATTTTTACTTTTCCCTGTCGCAACCATGAAAAGGAAAATGCGGAATTTATTTATATTTATAAACAATAAAACAATAATGAGCGTAGCAATCTTAATATTGTCCTCTAAATCCCGAAATTCCGCCACTTATTAATATATCTAAAATATATGAAATTCAAAGTCCTGACTGATTCCTTCATCACTGACTTATCAAAGCCCAGCCCAAATCCTTGACCCTAGAAAGCTCAAATTTTGCACAGGGGTTTGTTTTATGATGTTTATGTGACATAAGAAAGGATTTTTTTAAATTAAGCACCCTAAGAGTGTAAAAATGGGGTGAAAATGTATGCTATTATATGTACATATAATAGCAGGGAAACGCTACTAATAATGCATACTGGCATAACATTTTGGCAACTGTAAATGAACTTTGGAATGCAAATTCAATTTATGGAACAAACTCGAGAAACGAGAACCTTACGTTGCCAATCTATTGGCTTTCAACATCTTCAAACGTAAGGTTTTGCTCATAAAGTCGACGTCGAGTTCTGTCTCTCCCAGATTAAACATGGACGTGAGCTAATGTAATTTAAAACATACTTACCGGTGGAATAGGACATTCGGTCGGAAAATCAATGTATTTTAAGAATATGTGGTAGTCACTCTCATCGCCTTTATCAAGTTCTTCACATAAATCACAAATGACGTGTGAGAAGACAGTTTCCAATCTGCCGTTGACTTTTTTCTTTACATCTGCCATCATCTATTTGGAGAAAATGATCGGAGTTTGAGAAAGGTATTTCACTCATTTTCAACCGAGATTTATGCGGTTTAGGTCTCTTTCAGTGAGCAAGTCATGCTCGCTAAGGAGGCCGCTGAGCGCCAGCGTTCCGTCTACTTGACTCCACCAGAATAACACCTGTCCGTTCACGTTCCACTGGCCAAGTCGTACAAACACTTGAGAATAGATCTGGATGCGAGAATATTATTGACGTGAATGCTGCCATTCCGGTAGTATCAAATTGAACCACCCTGGAAGAACCCGTAGTGGGGCATGAAGAATGTTCTCTGGGTACCCAGGATCCATCCAACACCGGCAATAGGAAGTCTGACACTACACCGCAGGGTGTCCATGATGATTTCCCCTATGTCAACAAAAAAATGGTACCCATGCAGTTTTCATCGCGATGCTTTCCTTCACCATATGATCATAAAAAAGCTTTGTTAATGAGACCACGCCTAAGTAAGAGTATATCTGGTCTCAAATCCACATCGATTTCGCTTGCAACGCTATAGACGCTTGTTATTATGTTGTTAGGTTAAAATTCAAAATTGAAAAAACTGCTCATTGAGATTTCAATCTAAAACATACAATTCTTGTAACGCAATGATGTTTGTTGTCAAACTCCTCCGAACCGGCTGGACCGATTGTTGTGAAATGTTATGTTCATATCCGATACGTCTGAGAATTGGCCAACGTGTAATTTCCATTTTCCGTCTATTAAGGTTCCTAAACATTTTTTTTCCTGGGTTAGCTTATGTAAAAATATCGATACATAAAAATTCTGGAGACGGTCAGAAGTTCTGACCGTCCACCGTCGTTCGATCCTCCACCGTCTGACTCAGAACAAAACATTTATGAAATAAGGTCTGTACTCACAGTTACAGCGGCACCGCTAATTTCACAGTTCATCACCAACTCTCCGTGCATTTTTGATATATGTTCGTCCACTGGTTCCACCGTCATGTTGCTCACGTCGAAGCACTGGTTCTCGTCATTGGGGTCGGTGAAAATTTTATTTTCTATGCGGAGGAATATGGCTGTAGACGCGCCCGGCGGTGGTCCCTTTTCATTGAAAAATAAAACAAAATTAAATAGATGTTAGACTCCGTTTCACAAAAGAAGTCCCCTCGTTTCCATACTTTCAGTATGGTAGCCTCGTTTCCATACTTTCAGTATGGTAGCCACGGGACTTCTTTTGTGAAACGGAGTCTAGAAATTAGATAGATTCAGCTGTCTTTTTTTCTGGTAGGTACGAGCCGACTATGGGATATGGAGATTTAGATTTATTCAGGCTATGAGCTAACAACTTGTAACTGATGGTCCATGTTGATATTCTTAACTGCTTATCATGCCATATGTGGCGGAACGGTTCTTTTGACTTTAATTTGACGAGTCCGTTGGTGTAGTGGTCAACATGTCTGCCTATATTCCGCAGGGTCGTGGGTTCGATTCCCACCGCTGACAGATACTTAGGTGATGTGCTTAAGATGTGTCTGCGTGTTTTATTTATACAAGTATTTAAAAAATAATGTATTAAAGTATATTTCGTTGTATGATTCCCATGACACAAGTGCTTTAGCTATTTAACATGGGATGAATGAAGGCGGTGTGTGTGTTGTTGTAAAATAAAATCTTTATTTATTTATTTAATTTTCTGTCCATCCCCATTTGGGGATTACGGGCTTGAGTGACGAGAGTTAAATCTCAGGAGTTGTGGAATATTACATATATGTAGGCAAATATGGCCGGCCCACTGCCACTTCAGCTTGCTAAAACGATGAGCTATGACGATGACTTTGGTTCTCTGTCGGATCACTTCATTTCTGATTCGATCCTTCAGAGAAACGCCGAGCATAGCCCTTTCCATAGCACGCTGTGCGACTTTGATATTGGTTTTAAAAAAAACAATACTCCGGACGGGACAACTTCAACGGGTATAATGGAACTAAGTACACGATGCTTTAAATAGCGGAAGTGTTGACTGTAAATAATTACGTATTTTTTTATTTTTGCATAATCACATTTGCTCTTCCCCTAGCAAAGCGCGTCAGGAAAGACACGACATAGAGCAAATACGCGCTGTGATTGGCTGCTATGTCACACATCGTGCGACTCAGCTTGTTTCAACCAATCGCAGTGCCTGATATGTCTTGTCATGTCTTTCTTGGGGCGCTTTGCTATGGGGGCTAGTAGCCTATTATTAAGGCTGCACTTACCCTATCTTGTAGTGTGTTGTGTTTATGTAATGTTGGAAAAGGCCTTGTTGGTTGTTCTTAATAAAAAACAATCACATCGCACTAATATTATAAAGCCGAAAGTTACTTCTCCACCACTGGACCTAACCTAATACCGGGGGTATATCGCGTTTTTACAATAGGACAACCAGGAGAACGGCAAAACGTCATCCATACCAGGTGGATTTGCCATTTACGCGAACCAAACGGTTTGCGTCCACTTTAATAGTGCGTACCGCCAGGATGTGGAACGACTTGCCGGAGTCTGTGTTTCCTGCGCAGTATAGTTTGAAGGTCTTCAAGTCGCGGGTGAATAAGTACCTACTGAACAAGTGTGCTCCACCGTAGACCACATCGCTGCTTAACATCAGGCAGGATGGTGGTCAAACGCTTGTTCATAGTAATTAAAAAAAAAAACTGGAGCTATTTTAATAAAATTTGGTACGAAGTTAGCTGACACTCTGAATTAACGCATAGGTTATATTTTATTGTAACTTATTGGTGTTTTATCAACACAGGTGGAGTCATCAAAACTTATAGAGCATTTTCTTAACGGACCATACGTCAAAAGTAACTCACCCCTTGGCACAATATTGAAGCTATAAGACTAAGAAACGTCAGCCATCGTAGAGCCGCCATTTTCACTGTCGGCTGGCTAAGTGATTTCAATCAACGATGTCACAAATGTTTATATATCCGACATGTTTCATGTCCGATCTATGATCCGATACTGTTCACGCGCACGCTGTGTATAGAGAACAATGCTATACCTGTTCTAAGTATGTAATAATGATAATTTATATGAGATTTTATCTTGTAATAGGGAAGGTAAAGGTACCTATTTCCTCTCCGTCGGACTACATACATACATACACTTCACGCCTGTCTCCCAGAGGGGTAGGCAGAGACTACAGATCTCCATTTGTCACGGTCCTGACACCCCTTTCGCTTCATCTACACATTCATACATCTTTTCATACATGACCTCCGGTTTCGAGTACTTTTCACGCCACCTTCGGCTACTAATCGGAACTAAGTAGTTAGTTCAATATTTATTGCACCTGGATGACGATTTTCGACATTTTCTGGATCGGATAGATTTTTTTTTAAGCTGACTAGACACGCACAATTTCGATCGAAAAAGATTCTGTAGCGTCACATGTTCTAGAATAAGGGGTGTTTAACCGTCAAGTGACCTATGAACCTAGTTATATATGAGCTGTTTGTAAGTTTGTGCGAAATGCGAAGAGCTGGGGTCAGTCTGATGTGCGGTGAGGTCAGGAGAAGACAGGTGAGCTGAGTTGCAGAAAGGAGAGATGAGCTGCTGAGAATTATGGAGAGGAGAGAGGTGCTGTGAGGGTTGGTTTATGTTGAGGTATACCAAGGAGGTTGCATATGTTACCGTTTCTTTTTTCAATGTTACAATTGGGCGAGAATTTGACGTGTTTTTGTTATGTTGAGTTAAATATTGAACATTTTCAAGCCATTTCTCCAGCCAGCACTGATGCTGTCGTCGCCTTGGTGGGTCTCGATCACAATATCGAACGTAAATAATCTTGTTGGTGCGCCATTGCATATCTCTCGTATCGTATATACTCGCCGACAAACCGTGTACCTGTGGCCCATAAAGGAATTGAGGTACATCTCCATTTCTCGTCGTCAACTGCCCATGCCAGCAAAGGGAGAGGTGAATTTTTTTCCATTCTGCCCAACGTGCAAAAATCTTGTACAGTTACTTAAGAGGGTACTAAATTCAATAGACGATATTTCAAAAAAAGAGTTAAAATCCCTTCAGCCACGTTCGTAACCAAATCTTCGTAACCGGTTATGAACGTGGACTTTTTATCACTGTTTCGTAACCAGCTACAAGCCAGTTACGAATGTACATTTCAACCACGCGGCCAACTGCTGATGAATGAGTAAATTGTTTTCATACTCGCCCCGTAATAGTAGTTTGATTTGTCATGAATGATGAATGACAAATCAAACTGTTTTTTTTACGGGGCGAGTATGAAAACAATTTACCTTGAATCATAGTCACCGTACTTGAGACAATATCCATAGTAAAAGGTTATTGTTATTTTTTCCTAAATTGTGTAAGTTTGAGTTTTGGTTCCTTAATAAGTCGATAATGAAGAATATATTGCATAGTTTTGCATTGACAATTGTTAAAAATACGAATCCCGTAGCTAATTAGACGTCACAATATTTTCGGATGGCCTACGGAGCGGCCAACTTAAATTCGCTCTAACAAAAAAGCCTATTCATTTATTAGTTGCATTACGCTTTCATTGATTGTAACAAATCTTTTACTAACGACTGATAATAAAATACTTTAAAAAAACTAACTTATTGCGTAGTTATAAGCATCGATATTATTGTAATCTAATTATGTTCATAACTTTTTGTTAATTAATGCAACAGTGCCGACATATAGCCTAACCAATGTAACAAATCAAAAGCTTTCCAATGATGTATCAAAAGTCCTTAGTAATAGTGTAGATACTGTTTTATAGCGTTTGATATCTACCGCAACATGCGGTCGGAGCGGCCATATTCTGTCGGACCTAATTTGGCCAAATTTAGTGTAACAAATTTTTCCTTCCGGATTATGTTTCTAACAAATCTTTACTAACCCCTGGAAAAAGATCTTTCCTATTCAGAGCAGTTGGCCGCGTGGTTGAAATGTACATGGTTACGAAACAGTGATAAAAAGTCCACGTTCATAACCGGTTACGAAGATTTGGTTACGAACGTGGCTGAAGGGATTTTAACTAGGCATTTCTTTACTTTGTCTCTTTTAAAATTGACTCGTTCCTAACTCGTGTCCACTCTGGATGATATCGACATGTTTTGAACTCGTCTCTTTGAATCATGCATTTTTCTCTAAAATTCACTTAAACATAAGAACTTTATCAAGTTTTACTGAAACGAATTAGGTTAGGACGGAGACAAGTTTAAGAGAGAGGACAAGTAAGAAAATGGCAAGTTAAAAAAGAGACGAGCTGGGAAAGTGACAAGATTAAGAAAATGTCGAAGTCGTCCGGAGGGACTTCGTCTTACGACTCTGAATACCAGCCTAAGTCTATTGTATCCCCAAAAACTGGACCCCATTACCTACAAGTCAAAATTGTTGTATGCCAAAACATTAAATTAAACCAGTTTGGACTATAAAAATATTATATTTCTATTTTCTATAATATCTCACTCCTAAATTATCAATTCAAATTACCATTACTACCTCTAAGTAATTTAGTAAAAAAAATAAAAGCAAATTACATAGTGTTTAATAAATTTATTAAAAAAAATAATAAAAAAAAACAGAAAACTCTCTCCCGTGCGTGCGTGTTCTCACAACTTCATAGGAAGAATAGAAAATAAACTAAAAAAAGTGTTAACAATTTTTTTATATACATAAATATGTTTTTTTTGTATTATGTTTCTCTTTAGCAGTTATTATAATGCACAGGTTATTATAAAGTTTATTGGGGCATTTGTGCTTCACACACAACCTAATGTTAGATAAAATAGGTATACATTAAAATTTCCACATTTTTCAACTGAAAAAAAAAAAAACAAACAAATACACTTTTCCCATACACACAATTTACAAAGTAACTATTTGCAATAAGGTAAATACTAAAATATTACCTATTTATTCATTACGGCGAATAATATATTACTTTTTTTAGTCTTAAATTACTTAAAACCTAATACTGAAACAGTATGAACAATCAATTACTCAGGAAAATCCAAACATGAATTGGAAACCGGTACAATTTTTGTACCGACTATAAAAAATACTAACAATTTTGAAAAAATTGGCACTAAATAAAAGTTTAGCATCTCACAATCGAAATGTAAAAATAAATTAAATCTCAGTAAAATAAGTCTTTCAATTTATGCATTAAATAAAAAATACACTTAGTAAAAAAACATTTTTTCGACATTTGGTATCATAATACGGTCCTAATTAGCACCTTTATTAAATAGTATGTTTTTGCATTTTGTGTGTACAAAATTTGCCTTGAGATATCTCATCTTTGTCGCATACTGTACGTATAGTTTTCTAAGGAAAATTACGAGTTGCAATCCAAAGGAGTCCAAATGCAGAGCAGCAACATTAAAGCATACTTAGGAAATATATAAAAAAAAATGTGGAATTAAAAATATACATTCTCTTGAGATACATAGTTAAACAACTAACATTAGACTAGACACAATGAAAAAAAAAAAAAAACAGGCGACCATTACTATCTCTCACTCTTTCTTACGTAGGCGCCGGCCCGTGGGAAAAACGAAACAAAAAACCTACTCCTAGCGAACTCTTGTCCGAAACACCAACTAAAATCGAACCAAACGCTTACAGTTCTCTAGTTATGAAACACTTGCCTATAGACCGCCGTTGAATCTGTATCAGCATTAATATACTAAATGCGCCGTGTACCACGATATTGTTCGCCCTGTGTGACAGGGACAGCGCTATACGAGTGGTATAACGGTTTCACTGTCACACAGTAACATTTCGGTCATGGTATAGTTGGTGCATTTTATGAATGCACGCGGGCCAGTTTTGTTCGTTTGAACTGTCAACTAGCGTGTCCATATACGACTCCACATCTAAAGCCCGCGCGCGTTCATGAAATGCACGAACTATACGGGGCCAGGACCGCAATCTTGTCGCAGTTAAAAAAAAATCCCGTAATAAAGCCGCGCAGACACGTGTATAACTATGAATGCAATTAGTAACATTGCAAACCCTATTTCTCTTAAAATAACGATTGTTATATTGATATAAGACCTGGGTATTTCATCTTAGTACGGGATCTCGAATACCATATTCGCAAAACCATAACATTTACATCAATGCTTTATAAGAAAATGGCTTAGAAATGTTACTAAGCGCATACATATTTATACACATGACTATACACATTCGCGTCGTGACGCATCGGAAAGTTGCTGTTTGTCATTATGTTTTTGTCATATGGCAACATACAGTTACAACACACTGTACCAGACAAATGTGAACACAGTTATGTAATATATGGAATCGAAATATTTCTGTCACATCACGATAATTAGATAAATGTGTATGCGGCTTAAATCACTAAAGGATTTATGCACCTATAACGTTATTTTGGTATAGGTGTTACAAATTAAATCAAACACCATTTCCATTAATCTATGTTGTTGCAGTGAACCACAATCTGATAGTGCGCGACAAGATAAGCTCCAGAAACTACAGAAAGTCTTCCGACAAGAACTTATGCACAATACAAATCCCACTGGCAGCATAGTGGCCAAACGACTAAAAGAAGAAAAATCAACCTTACCACCTATATCATAACGACGCCATCCCTTAACCCCTGTTCGAAACATAATACCAGATTCGAGGAAGCAATAATTCTTATATACGCTTCTGCGGCCCACGACGAAACAAAAACGTACTGCATATTTTAATTACTATTCTTACGCCCGTATTCTGAAACTCGAAAGCAACTACTCGGGTAAGTTTTGTAGCTTTGTCTCACTCAGATGACAAGTGTCAAAAAGAGAAATGCGAACATTACGATTTTGTTTCAAAGAGACAATTTATAAACATGTAAGTAAAAAAAAATCGAACTTTTTAATCCTTTATCAGGTAAGTGGAATATACAACGTTAAATTAAAAACGTTGGCTAAACTCGAGAAAGTCATTCGGGCCATGATACCAATCAACTTTCGCCAAGGAAAAACCGAAACCAACAGTTTACAGCTTCATTCAAAGTGGCAATCAGCTGGTCGGCAAGTTTGTATGAAGGGTGATTTTATGTTTCGCTTCTGATAAAGGCTTTCTTGGGGAAAGTTGTTTTCTGTAATGGGTTGAGTGAAAAAAATCAAGTTTCGTCAACGTTTTTGATTTTAACCTTGTATATAATTCTAAATTTTCAATCTAAATAGTATTATTTACCTATTGATTACGCGAGTTCAAGAGGTACGCTCAGGTTGACAATAGTTATTCTCTCTGCATGTACTTTCGTCCGCGACAGTACAATGCTTGACGCATGAGTTTGACAGCGTCTCTATGAAACTCTCTCCTTGAAACTAATCAGCTTTTTACAGGGTTATATGAAACTACGTATTCCTGTCAAGACGAGACAGATCTATATTGCAACAAACTTAACCCGCCATATGTATGGGCGAAAACTTGAAAAAAAAATCAATTAAATCTAAAACCATTGATTTTCACCCATACATATGGGGAGGTTAAATTTATTGCATGACAGCTCCCCTAATTCGTCCTGACGGAAATATGTCGAGTATCATATACCATGTTTGTGCGTGTAGTTCAGAATACAGGCTTAGTGTAGCCGTTTATGAAATCTGAGATTATGATAGGAACGGCGTGTACAGCCCCCCTAGCACAGCACTCCAAGAAATAAGTGACAAGACATATAACCCGCCGCGATTTGTTGAAACTAGCCGAGTCACACAGAGCGTGACATAACAGCCAATCAGAGCGCGTATTTGTTCTATGTCATGTCTTTCTTGAGGCGTGTGCTAGGCCTGCTGAAGTGTGTGTTTAATGCGACACAATTCACGTATGTTTCGTGTGTATGTGTGTGTGTGTGTACAAATAAAGCAAGCGAGTACATCAATCAATCCTTCAAACACCGCTATTACGAACTAAACAATTATATCAAAATATACCAAACACAGGCCGTCCGCCGTAGACGATATAAATATATTATGTATGGGTATGTAGCTTCTTCGACGCGCCGTGTTAGTGCACCTGAAACAAATTAAACTTGTACAGAAACTGTATAAAAGTGAATGAATGTGTGTTTATAAACAACACTTCGAGCCATGACCGTCGACTTATCGTAAGCGACAATTTTTGACAAATTGTGTTTTTCATCTCAAAGGGCGTTTTTTAACTGTGATGCTATTATTTTTTTTTATACATTATATGTCAATATATGTTTCTTTAAAAATTGAGATCTGTATGTCGTGTACGTGCAAAAATATTTAAAATAAAAGCCTTCTCCATTAAATTTTACATTTTACGATAAGTCATGGCTCGACTTGCACAGAGTATTTTAGTTCTATCGTTTGCATATGTAAGAAAACTGATGGATATTTCGATTCTTGAATCCTTGCGAGTAATTTGAAAGGTTAAAAAATATGTTTGTTTCTTAAAAGGATTATTACAAAGTGTCAGAGTACAGGAAAAAGATTCAGATGGCGGTGCAAGTGATTACTTATTTTTATCTCGAGATCCAAATATACCTAATTTAAATGAAAAAAAAAAAAAAATGTTTTTGGGTAAATACAGTAAAATACATTTTTTGTTGTACAGTTGTACAAACATAATAATGGTGATGGGTAAATAATTTATTAAAATTTTGCTGAAAACTTTCCCTGTTGAAGCTAAGAGTAAACTTTGTAGGCTTATGTAGAACCTATAAGATTTGTACAGTATATTTGTGTGTATCTTCAAGATCACGATTGAACAGGTATCTTCACCGTAGCTTTTAGCATCAGACGGTATGGTAGTATTGTACATATATTTAATAGGAATAAATTTCTCTATTTTGTTTGTATGAAGGTGTAACAAACAGACAACAAGAGTTCTCTCACGGTGATCGTGTCTCGGCAAACGGAGTGTAGTTGACTAACTTACCGAAATAACAAAAACCGTAGGAAAAAAATATTGTCAGAAGTAACCCCGGACAAGAAATTTTTGGAGTTTAAAAACTCTCATGCCTCAGGTCAGTCCTCCTCTCCGTAGAATTGTTAGCGATAGAATTAAGTTTTTCTTTTTAATAAATGTCTGGTCTAAAAGGGGGCTGTGCCATGGTCCAAATAGTTTCTTTTTTATGTGATGCACTTTTGTTTTTTTTTCGCTGTCATTTGATGTGAAAATTTAGTAGCAGTGGTGGAGTAGGGGGTGTGACATACCGGCTGTTCAGCAGGAGTCTCCTTGACGGCGTCAGTGGCGGCGAGGGGCGCGTCGCGGGGGACGCGGGGCGGCGCCGCCTCCACCAGCAGCGTGCGCGTGTCGTCCTCGGCGTCCTGCAGCCGCATCTCCGCCAGCGCCGCCAGCACCGACGACAGGCTCCACGACGTCGGCGCCGCTGCGTCGCCTTCGCCCTGCACGCACACACATACATTGTACACGAGGTTAACATCGTTTTCACTTCAACACGTTCTGGAGAACGACTGCAACGATCTTATGATACTGGAAACATATGGAACTTAACGGGTCCTATAGTTGGGCTCATCTAATAAGTGGATTCTGACAGGTCGACTGACGTGTGGGATAGTATTGTATTGAAAACATTCGAATGCGTGAGAATCGATGTGTATGTGTAGTGTTTTTTTGCTGACAGACACAGGAACGATAGATAGGAATGCTGCATTTAACATGTACTGTATGTGTAATCCATTGTACTGAATTATTGTTTGTGTGTTTTTTGGCAAAAATAAATGAATGTCTATGTCTATGTTTCGATTGAAGTCGTCATACATATTTTTTATCTCCCGACGGCGACCGTGATAGGCTAAGGCCCGTATTAATAAACCGCTCTCAGCTCTTGAGAGTGACCTTGATCACGCACTTGAGATGCTGTCTTAATTAATAAACCACACCTATCTAACTTTTTAAGTTCGTGAACTTAGCTGAGTGAGCTCTTATTAATAAATCAAACTCGGCACTTAGGTCCGCACTTACGATAGTAGTTGAGAGGGCGATTCCTGAGTTCAGTTAGACCATGACTTGAGAGCGTGAAGTTCATAGAAATAAACAAACAAACAATGAGTTTTGAAAATATTATTAAAGAAATCAATTACTATGATTATATTGACTATTATGACAATATTATAGAACAATTTTTTTATCGTGTATATACCTAAACGGTACATAAGAGATGCGAAAAACCCGTTCGAAATGCATGAGAATATAAATAAATATAATATAATAGGTATAATAAATAATAAATAATAAATAATAAATACGTACGAAAACACTTAAAATAAATTAAAATGAGCCTTCGTTTTATACAAACTTATAAAATAGTAGGTCATACATACTTTTAAGGTAATAATAAAAATATTGTGTGCTTTTTTTTGAGCCGCTTTTTTTTTATAGAAAACGCAATAACAAAACGCGAACCGCATTGATTAAGCTTCTGTCAGTCAGTCCTTCAATATTGACATAATAATGACGTTTATTCTTGCATATCTTGAGTACGCGCTCTTTAAATCGCTCTCAGGTGATACTGGTTTGATATTGGTCTATTAATAAAGGAGCATCTTGAGATGCTGACACCATCTTGAGAGCGTATCAGTTGAGATAGCTCTTGAGAGCGATATTGAGAGCGGTTTATTAATACGGGCCTAAGATAATACCGTAAAAACATTAATTCATCAAAATGGACTCTGTTATATATGTTTAACTTTATACATATACATGTGCAAAACATTTATTTTTATTTTACCACACTTACATTCGATTCAATAAGCACGTGTCCAAAATCGAAACGATTCAACTTGATAAATCAACAAAAAAATCCCAGCACTAGATTATTGATGAAAAAGAAACGCAAAGGAACAGAATGTTCAGTGCTGTTACCGGCATACATTTTAAGGTTAATTATTTCCGTTCTAAAAATATTCCATGTTTTTCATGGTCGTTGTCAATGTGTCAGAAATCACTTATTAGATGAGCCCAACTATAGTAATAAACGCGGTATAACTATTCTCCAGTTACACAAATGTCAGCCTGTGGGAGTTCTCAGCAGAGATGGACGCCCCCCCACAGTTGTGCACAAGTAGCGACGAGCCGAGGGCGCGAGGGCTGAGCTGGTCTGATGCCAGAGCAGTCGCAAAGGACAGGATGGTGTGGCGCCACCTACTAGTCCCTTTGTACCACTGGGGTACCATAGGACTTAAGTTACACCAAGCTCAACTTCACATGTCACTTGTACGTCAAATACGGAATAACCAGTTTCAAAAGAACTGTAAGTACTTAGGTTTAAGTTACACAGAGTTTATCAGTAATGGTGAACAAGATTATGCAGAGTATTATCCCTGAGACAGAGAATGTCTTCATTCTACAATCTTCATCATGCCCCCCGGCAAACAATGTCTTCAATAAAAAATATGCATCCTAAAATGACTCCGTCCTATATTATCTGCGTATTACAATGTCCTAATCCTGAAACATCACCATACTAAAACCGAAAACGAGTCGTTTTAATTACTCAACCACATTAGTACTTTTGAAATGGAAACGACTTAGAATGCAGCCATTAAAAAATGAAGATCTATAAAAACTGGTTTTGTAAAATGAAGACAATAAATAAACAGTGAAAGAGGGCAATATCCCTTATATTAATGAAGACATTGTATGCCCGAGGGCCACATTCACTAATGTCCTTCAGAACCAATACAATTAGCATTTTGATGTATAAAATGCTACCAGCAGTTCTAATTAAATTATATTTTTAAACGCAACCAACATACCTTTTGTGGTCCAGACTTTAAGAAGTGTAGGTAGCAGTAACCACGGAATCCCTGTAGACAAAAAATACGTGATTTTTTTTTCCAGAACCATTTACTCATGAGTAACGTTGGGTTGGTGGACCGTGGGAATTGCTTAGCTAGTGCATCTAGTCATTCCGTTTTAATCCCATAAACATGATCCCCGGAGGAACAAGACGGGTATCCGTTTAATCCCCCGTTCAGGGGGTATCAGGGAGGAATACTCAGCCTTCCGGATAGTCAGCCTGTTATTTTGTACTTTCATTCTTCAAGCGACGTACTAAATGAGTAGATAGAACTATAAAATTACAGCTAGTAAGTAAACTGTAGGCCATCTTACCTTCCAGACCATGACTTGCGGCTTGACTCCGCGCTCGCTGAGAGCTTGCTTCAACTCGCTCACCCGAGTGTTCGAGCTGATGTTGGAGATCTACCGAGAACAAAGTACAATGCGTATAGAAATAATGCAAGAAGTTGTCAATACTGCGTGTAAAAGGACCCCGAGCAATTAATGGTTTTAGAAAGGGCAAAAAATTGTCTATTTATATGGAGACGAAGGATGTTTATTTCGTTTCCCCGCATTGTCGCCATAGTAAAAGTTCTTTATATTGAGCTCAACAACGTTTCTAAGAGCATTGCTCGGGGTCCTTTTACACGCAATATAAGTACCTCTTGACGCGAAGTGTTTCAGGCTAGTGGGGGGGCATCGGCAATGACGTGGGAGTGACCAGCTTTCGAGTTTTAGATAGTTCGAATGTTACATTAGCCCACCGTTCTCCCCGCAATGGGTAAACTATCCATAACGGTCTCACGTTAAAAAAGTCGTCATAATCTCCAAAGTTTTCTGATTACTTTGTATGGTTTATTATAACTTTTACGACAAATCGCTCTTTTTGAACCGGGCCAAAAAACTTAAGAATACAGGGCCACATAGTGCAGTAAAAATGTCAATATTATTATTCACTTCGATCAACGATCAAGCGTCCACGATCAAATTACCATTAATTTTAAAGACATTATTAACGACAACGCCGCCGCCTATTTTTTCGCGCATATTACCAACAGCGAAGTAGTAAAACGAGTTACTATCGGCGACTTTCTCGCTCTAGAAACGTACAATACACATTCAATGGAAACAAACGAGACGCATATATCAATAGTTGCTCTCTGACTTCACACTGCCAGCGAGAGCTCGCTTCAGTATTTTGCCGCTGAGCGACAAGAGATATAAAACATAATACTCGCTCAGCGATATTCGTTCAGCGAAGCTCGCTCGCTTAATCATTTGATAGGTTTGTACAAGAGGGAGCGACCCCGGGCGAGTGGCGTAAGTAATCGCTCGCCGAACTTGCACACTCGTTTATAGCCCGGCGACAAAACTAACACTCGCTTCTCGTTGATCGCTAACTCGTTTATAGTTTCTAGTTCTAGTTTCTTGTACATCGTCGGCGATTGGACTGCACTGCCTACCAGCGGCTCAAGTAACTGTGTGCGTGTCTCTTAATGTGGAGCAGAAAAAGAAATACAGCCACAAAAATATGTAGAAATACTGAGAAGTATAGTCACCCACCTTAACAGAGAAGTCGATATCGGGTTTAGGTTTCTGCTTGCGCCTCGGCTTGGTCGGGGCTCCCTCTTCCTTGCTCTTGTTGTTGTCTGAGCGACGTCGCGGCCTTCGCTTCTCCTTGTTCTCTTTGCCGTCGCCCTTGGCGTTTTCGCCTTCCGTTGTGTTGCCCTGGTAATGTTTTATGTATTATGGCGATATGTTGAAAAGGTGTATTTTTTTTTAATTATTGCTGTGAGGACAACTTGGCAAATTGAATGGAAATAAATATAAATAGTGCAAAATACGTCGTGTGCTACGACATACCTACTATTTTATAATAGTTTTCTTATTACGGCATGGGCGAAACTGTTTTCCATTTTCTTTAAAACACAATATGAAATGTACGGCAAAGATATATTATACATCTTCTGTTCTACGGGGGCTGTTAGTAAGAATAAACTACTCTGCATGACCAAATTCATAAATATGTGAACACTTCCAGGGCTTCAAAAACAAGTGCGCCAATAAAAAAATACACTTACACTTCACGCCTTTTAATCCCAAAGCGTGGTAGGCAGAGGCACTTGCTTAATAAGCAAATGCCCACTGTTCACCAAGCGTATTTAACCCAACGTGACAGGGGGTGAGCCCATCGCCGTTATAGGGTTCACACACCTTGTGGTGTGTAGGTTTCATCACGATGTTGTCCTTCACCGTACGAGCGTTGCGTTGCGTACATAGGCTCTGAAAAAGAGTCCCATTGGTACACGTCCAGTATCCGGACTCGAACTCCTCTCGGTTACAAGTCAAGTATCCGACCAACTGGACCACAGACGCTGTGGTCCAGTTGGTCGGATACGCAGTAGCAAGGTTGTGTACCTCCCCCTCGCTGTGGCTCTTGTGCGAGCGCGTGCGGCGGCGGCGCGGCGGCGCGCGGCGCGCGCGGGCCCCGGCCGCGGCGGCGGCGCGCTCCTCCACGTCCGTGTCCTCCTCCTTCAGCGCGCACGACCGCCCCGCCCTGACACAATACAATACAATACACCCTTCCTCTCCGGTACAAACGTACGAGGCCGTCAGCGCTACAGTGCCCTAACCCTAGACCGATCAGTATAGATATTTAGGACTCAATATTATTCACCGGGTGTATAGGCGCGAATATAACCAAAGACAAAGGTAAGCTCGAGCTTGTCTTTGGTTATATTCGCGCCTATACATCCGGTGAACAATATTGAGTTATAATGTCTGTGCGCGTTTCATTAAAACATGATCTAGATATTTAGGAGTTTTTAGAATAACGAATTTCAATTATGACTAGCAGTGGCGTGCACTGGTTTTTACGACAAGGTAGGCAGGCAGTAATCCCCAAGGATTGACACCTATGTATAGGTGACTTGTCTTTACGAAATATAGGTACCTATGTATGTACTCGCCCACAAAACACAGGACCTTCGTTAGCCTATGTCGTGAGTACAACAACAAAAATTTAGCAATAACTTTAAAATTGTGATGGATAGCCAAAATACCAAGGTAAGCAGTGACTTTTTGCCTATGTGGTGTGTACGCCACTGGATTGTTGATATTTAATGGAAGCTTATTTTTGTCCAAATGTTTATTTTTCATATCTTACCATGTTTTTAGTAAATTTACGTAGTACTTAAGTCGGAATATTAAAAATTGTGGCTTACGCCACTTTACCCCGTCAGCGGTAAAGTGGCGTAAGCCACAATTCACCACATTCAACCTCATATCACTTTTCTCTTAGATTAAGTTGGTATTCTCGAGTAATGTTCCTATTACAAGTAAAGAGTGCGCTTTGGCTCTGAGCTATCAACCTTTTGTAAATATTAAATAACAGAGGTGCATCATTTCTTCAACCACTTTAACTACTAACTTGAACAACTGTGTCAGAGGGAAACTCTATGGACGGCCTTCGCTAACACTATATTATGTTTTATCGCTCAGAGTTCCTAGACCCATAAATCGTCTAATAACTATAGCCACCTTACGAGTGTTTTTTTATACAATGAGTCCTTCTCTTGATTATTTATATAATTACTAGCTGTCCCGGCAAACATTCGTTTTGCCATAATAAGTCGCCTTTGTACCCTGTGTATTGGGAGAAATACAACTGGCAGG